>BRYE01000015.1:8070921-8073421 GCA_030159115.1 Actinidia arguta var. hypoleuca | reverse complement strand
ACTAGCTTTCTGAATAGACTGTAAATTAACCCAATCAAGTACAAATCAACATATAGACATCCATCAATAATACTAAATCTATTTCTATAATAACAAATTCATTCATAAACACTCTAATTCGAGAACCTTTTGACGAATCTAAGAGATCACAAACCGAACCCTCTCCCTAATTATGGCCAAACCGATTTTAATCAAAATAAATCAACAATACACAATAAAACTTCAATCATGTATGGAGAAATGAGGATGAACCAACCTTGTCCAACTGAGTTGGGTATCAGGGGTTTCGGTTCCCTCTCTGTCCTCTGTCTCTCTGCTCCTCCAGAAGTGCAGAATTGTGAGAGACTGCAGCAAATATAGAGCAGGCCCACATTTTGCAGAAATTTCAATTTCGACCCTGGAAAAGATTTCCTCTTTCGAGAACACCAGTGAACGATAAATAGAATAAGTGATGATTTTCACACTCCATATTTTCTATAAAACCGAACGACAAAATGTTTGGATGGAACTTAACAAGTTTTCAAAAATATGTTTGAATTTAATTTATTTATCAAATGAAAACATCTCTAACAAGATTTAATCGAGCCGAGTTCGAATAATTTGAATTTTTTAAATATTATAAACTTATCGAGTCAAATGATAGATTGCTTAAACTAGGTTTTAAAACTTAACAAAATTTAAATTTTTTTATTAAGCGAATCAATTTCAAATGAATTTTTGATGAATCGATTACAAGCCGAACTTAAATAATTTAGTTGGTTTATCACCCCTATTTTTTCTAATTGAACCTCCTTTAATATGGACAAAATATTAATTTGGTGAAATGTAAGAAAAGCCAAGTATTAAGTAGATGGAAGAATTTCTTTCATTTTCTTTTGTAATTTAGCTTTATTATTGATGAGATATAAATTCTCTACCTATTTACTTGGTATAAACCATCTAGCCTCTATAAAGCTCACGTCACCAACTCCCCTTATGACCGATATCAAACTCTCAGGCTCCATGGCTGCCAGGAGTGCCTTGGAGTCTCACCTCACCATCTACCGAGTGGACAAGTAGAACAAGAGATCTTACATCCATCGGTGATCACCCCGCCTATATCTGTGAGCTCGTTAATCATTGTTTCACCTCGCCGTCCACCTCGAAGATAGGATGACCTTGGAAGTCCACCTCCATGAGACTCCTTCTCCACCATGTCGCTTATAGTCGCGTTTGATTTTTCAAATGGTATCTCCCTATTTTATCTTTGATATACGCGAGATCTTCTTTTTATACTTAACTACCCGAAGATCTCGTCGTGATCTTCTCGCACGGCTCTCCATTCTCCAACTATAAAAGACCACTCCTTCCATCATAAACATGTATCACTAACCCATTGCATATTCAAGAGTTCTGGTACTTTGTTTTGTCTAACTTTCTCGCATTGGTCTGATATCCACGCAGGAGGAGTTTTGAGCGGCCTCGTCCCAGCCAATCAAGTTTGTTCCCTTGCATAGATCACCCAAGCCATTGCCGAGATAAAGTACCTAGATCACGAGTAATTCTGACTGTTGGTTGCTCGTCTCTAAATTTCTACCACAACAATTATGATATTTATCATTCATTTTAGATTAGAGGACATAAAAACAACAACAACAACAAAAAAAAAATGATATAGTTAACATAATATTAAAGCTATGAGTTGAAACTTGAGCAAAGAAGAAGAAAAGAGGAAATAGAGAAGTAAGTGAAAGAAATATTTTAAGAAAAAATATTTTTTATTTTTTATTTAGTTTTGCAAGTAAATAAATTGAAATTGAAAATTAAAATTTTCTTCTTCTTCTTTGGTTTTACAATAAAGAGAAAACAATGGTTAGGAAAGAGGGAAAATGTCAAAATAAAATTTTAGAACGATAACGAACATATATTTTTAATTACTTTCCATCTCAAAATTAAGAACAAGAATTTGAAAATCCTTTAGTGCTCCAAGGCATTTATAGCTCTGTATTGCTCTTTTGACAAATTTATTGTTGATCCATCTTCATAATCTGAACTATTCAATTTGTAAAGCTCATAAAGCATGTAATCTATGAAAAATCATCAAGTTGATTGGATTCAGTAGCCCTATGATCGAATCACAATTTATCTTATAATTTATTTTGAATTATATTGGCAAGTCATTTAGTTTTTTTAAAATGTACCGAGATCATGTTTACTAATGTCTTATCAATCTGTTTTTTTACGTAGATAATTTGCTCGATAAGCACTACATAATGCATAGTTTGAATCATGAAAATGAACCTAAGATGGGTCCATCACGAGAGCACTAGAGGTAGGTTTGTTCACAGATCGGGTGGATCAGATTTGACTATAATCCGTCACTCACCCGATCATATTTGGATTGAGAATCGCACGATTCGATTTCGACCGAACCCGTTGACGAAACTGCCCGTCACGGGTTTGCGGATTGCAGTCGGGTTGATCAGATTTTCTTCCAACTTGAATTAATAGATTTTTTTCA
>BRYE01000015.1:8055921-8058421 GCA_030159115.1 Actinidia arguta var. hypoleuca | reverse complement strand
GAATCTAAAATACTTAATTTTTTTTTATGACTCAGTTCTAGGTTTGCGTCTGATTAATTTGGGGATAGTAACCCGCCTCTTCAGTGTTACTACCAAGTAAACCGCGAAATGTGTCTGAATGACCAGAATTTAAAGTCAGATTGACTGATATTACCACCAAAATTTTACCTTATAAAGAAGTAAATTTATCTCCCCAAAATTCAAACCCATGGCCTCCAGCACGATTTTACGGACATATTAAACTTGGAGAAGCCAAGTCCTTTTTGAACGGCCACAATGAAACCACCCACATGTCAAACACTGTATACAATGATACTAGCAAAGTTACAAAACTAGCTAGAAGCTTAGAAGTTAGAACTCTCTCTCTCTCTGCTGGTCAGATATGATAAACTATAACAAGTAGCATAAAAATCTGTAACAAGTAGCAATTTTTTTTTTACTTTCTCAGATTATTTAAATTAATACTACAGAAATTAGAGAGAGAATATTATATGTTACCAGTCTTTTGCTACTGTTTCATATCACCATTTATGAAAATCTTATTTAAAAAAGTAAAAAAAATAGTATTTTGTTATATCTTGTCATGAAAAAAATAAATAATATGTACGATTTTGATTTTGATTTTGAGAGTAAATTCTAATACAAATATGATCTGATCATATACCTGTCAATATCTAATCTACCTAAATGTTTGTGAGGATTATGTACTTAACACACCTCAAAATGAACAGCTGCGATTATATTATTTAGATCAGAGCGAAAACTATAAAATGTGGACAAAACAGTGGTGGGGCATGGGACGTACCCCAAACACCACGGCTACTATGTGGTTTTTCCACGCAAAGTGTAATCATTATGATTGCGTTATGGACTTATTGAGGGATTTATCAAATGAAAGTTGATTGAAAAACTAGTAAAAATACATATTTACTTGGGAAAAATTCACTTTACTCGTCACATATATTTATCATGAACGGTATTTATTGGATCAGATCGGCCTAATTTATTTATAATCAATTACTTGATCGAACCAAATAATCTCAAAGATGAAACGAAATGAAACAGCATTTTATTTCAAGTTTCATGTACCTTGTTACAACTTCAGCATGACAACAACAACACATACATAAATTAAAACAAGTACAATACAACTCTCTCTCTCTCTCTCTCTCTCTCTCTCCAACACAAATAACTTATTTCACCAAATTTGGTGGCTCACAATTAAGCAGACTCACAAAGAACTCTTATGAGTCTCTTACTCTAAGGAAGTATCATTACTTGCATACATTTTCAAATGTGGAGATCCCCATGGGCAAAACACAACTCTATAGTTGGTCCCACCAGGACAGGTGAATGTACTTGTGGGATCGTCTTGAGGATAGCTATAAGCATCATAGCATCTATCTTTAAAGAATCTCGAATAGCCTGTTGGGCCACAAGGTCCTTGGGTGCAACAATATTCTTGGGTCTTGAAAACTGTGCATGGATTATTACACCCGTGCGCAACTCTCAACGGGCCAGGGCATTGCCCGTTGATATCTGCGACACACAAAATATTTCGGCATTTATCGGACTGTCTATAAGTTGGAGTAAACTCCATGGGGATGTTGAATCCATCTACTAGAGAGATGTCGTAGAAATCTAGGTTACCAAACTGGTTCAGGGCATATTCAGCCAGGGTGTTGGGTGGGACCCCCCAGCCTCCGCTTCGGCAGTCAATACTACCACAATCACCTGTTTCACAACGGCCCCAACCACCGCCATCGAAGTTACAATTTGTCCGTCCCCAGATCCTGGCCATTTTCGTGCCAGCTGGCACGTCTAACCACCAAGTTTGGTAGGGGTCGAGGCGTCGGCCGCCGCCAGGTGAGGCAGCCGCCCAGACCGTGTAGGGGCAGTTATTGCGGATTTCGAAGTTGGCTGCATGGGCAGAGCTAAAGAGAGCCCAGAGGAGAAACAAAGTGAGAGTAGAGGCAAAGTAACCCATTTCAGTGTTTGATGCGTTTGAACTTATTTTTGATATGGGAAGGTCATGGGGTTTATATAAAGGAAAAATTGCTTGGGTGATTCCTATTTGGATCCAAAAAATTGCTCTCTAGCCCCTTCTTTTTGGAAAATCTCACTTTCCCTCCTTGAGATTTCTGATATATACAGTCAATCTCCCTATAATTTTTAAAATATCATTAACCTCCTTTACGTTCAAAACTATTATCAAAATTCTCTCATGAAACTAATTTTTTTGGCAAAATTGACAACACTACCCTTATTTTTAGAGCTTTCATATTTATTTTTTCTCAATACACTAATTAAAATTAATAGACATTCTTTTTTTTTCTTCTCGAAACAACCTTGTTTATTGATCTATCTAACATGGAAAAAGGAGATTGTTTATTCATTTTAATTGATGTCTTGATAAAAGAAGTTTGAAAGCTCTAAATTTAAGAAAATCTTGTTATTTTGCCAAAAAGTACATTTCAGGAGAGAATTTTAATAAAATCAG
>BRYE01000015.1:8015921-8025921 GCA_030159115.1 Actinidia arguta var. hypoleuca | reverse complement strand
ATTCCAATTTGAAGGATTAAGATTCTGCTATTTTAGTTTGGCTCCAATTTAGTCTTCTCATCAATACTCGTTAATAAATTAGACTAAAAACAAGCACGAGAAACTCATGTTACAATTTTGAAGGACCAAAGTAATCTTTGGTCAAACTATAGGGACCAATCGTGATAAAACTATCCTCTAAAAAATGACCACTATGCGCTTGCTTTTCGTCCCAATTCTTAACTTTTATCGACATGGGACTACATTGGTACCATATTGAAACTATAAGATTTTAATTATTCAGATTAAAATTATAAGGATCAAAATGAAACTTTAGTCAAACTACAAGAACCAAGATAGTAGCTCAAGTCGTGAATGGGGCCCTTTAATGCAAAAAGGTACTATATCATTGCGGTCTGGGCCATGATGGGCTCTTTGGACCTAATAGCCACAGTAATATCACTTTACTGAGCCAAGGCCCACACATTTATCCTTTGGTGGTTTTTAAGGGTAAACTTCATCATTAGTCTTCGTAGTTTGGCTAAAATTTCACTTTAGTCTCTAAAGTTTTAATTTAAACAAGTAACACTCTAGTTTCAATACGATTCCAATTCAGTCATCCCATCAATACATGCTAGTGATCTGGATGGAAAGAAAGCACGTAATAATCACATGACCATATTAGGGATCATAATGGTAAATTTACTCTCGAAAAAAGTCCATGTGAGTTTTAAGTTAACATATATCGATGGAGGGACTAAATTAAAACTGAAATGTGATAACTGTTTAAATTGAAACTGGAAGAGCCAAAGTGAAACTCTTATCGAACTATAGAGACCAACGCTGAAATTTACCCAGTGTTTTACTGCCTAGACGACGTCGTCTCTCCGCACAGAAGGATATGACTTGGTCCCATATGTCGACTAGGGAACGTCAGCGTAGAGACTTCGGCGACACCACCAGCACTTGCCATAGTTCTCAATACGTCTTTCTCCCTCTCCCTCTCCCTCTTTTAACATTTGGTGAATGATTAGAGATGCTCTTATTTCCCGTTATGGAGACACGAGAAAAAGGGAATTAGGAGACAGAACCCGCACTTCTGAGTATTTTAGAATCAGATTACTGAATCTGAACAAAACCAAGGAAATGCAATCAACTATAAAACGCAATAGATCCCCTTCCAAGATAATTCATTTTCGTATAACGAAATCCTCTACATAGAAGCGTTTCGAAGTAACAGATATTATTCTGAGAAGTGGTCCCTAATTGAAGCTTGTTGGCATCATCCGTCATGACTGAATGAACTGGTAACAGGATCATGAAAGTAAAATTCTCTGTGTACGCACACTAATGAGTTGCTCTTTTAGCTTTTGCACTTCAATTCTTCCCTAACGTTTCCTGGGTCTGCACACTGAATTTGTTCTGTGAACGTTTCCAATTCTTTTCCCGAATCACCACGCCTTGGTTGTCGCCATATATTACTTCACAAAGTGGATAGAAGCCAAGTCTCTCGCCAAAATCATTGAGAGAAACGCCAGAAATTTTGTTTGGAAGAATATTGTATGTCGATTTAGAATTCCTTAAGGTTATCATCTCGGACAATATGAAGCAATTCGACAACGATGGATTCACACTATTCTTCTCGGATCTCGCCATCTCTAACTATTTCTTCTTGCCTGGTCATTCTCAAGCAAATGGTAGAGTGGAAGTCACCAATAGAACAATCTTGATGAATCTAAAGGCGAGATTAGAGAAATCGAAAGGTGAATGGACAGAAGACTTGCCAAGCATATTGTGCACTTACCACACAATGAGTAGAATCCCATACTCGATGGTTTATGGGACATAATCAGTTATACCAGTGGAGATAGGAATGTCGAGTTTCAAAACCTCAAATTTTGACAAGGAAAACAATGAAGCCGAGCTAAGTCTCAACCTTGATCTCCTTGACGAAAATAAAAGCAAGCTGCGGTACGCCAAGCAACCTACAAGCACCAGGTCGCCAAGCGTTACAACCAGAGAGTCAAGCACAGATCTTTCATGCATGGTGACTTAGTCTTGAGGAAGGTAAATATGGCTACAAAAGAGCCTAATGCTGGGAAGCTCGGTTCTACTTGGAAAAACCCCTATAAGGTTATCAAAGTGTCCAGGCCAGGAACTTATTGGCTAAAAGATATGAATGAAAAGGCATTACCTGATCTTTGGAATGCTGAACACTTGAAGAAATGTTACTAGTAGTTATATTGGTCGCCATGAGATAAAAATCACCTATACAGTGTGATATCGCCAAAGTCCTATAATCGTCCACCTCCATATGATGTCACCATAAGTATTGTTTTCGCAAGTCTTTATTATGTTTGCCAATCTCCATGTAGTGGTGATTATTTCAATAAAATCTATCTAGTTTGATTTTATCACCAGTATTCACTAGTAAATTATGTTGCCAAATTAAAAACAAGGCATCTTGATCGCCAGATAATGACTCGCTCGCTTAATTATATCACCATGGTAAGGATTATTGCTTGCCCAAATGAAAAAAACAACCGGCCTTGTCCACCTATTAATCAAGCTCACCAGGATAACCTGCTTTGTCTAACAGTTGAATTCGCCAGTTTTCCATTCTATGAGATAACATCATCATGATTTTGATGTCGCTAGTCTCTCCACAACTATCACCTAAGTTAAGGTCGCCAAGGATATCTTTTCATCGCCAAAGTAACATACCGAGATTAAAGGATTTTAAAATTTTGCCAAGATATTAAACTCGCCAAGCAGATTTATTCACCAAGCAGATTAATTGATATTTGACAATTTCACATCGCCAGTTTGTTAAGTTTTGATCGCCATGGGTTAAGTTGACATTTGCCTGATTAAGGTAAATTGCGTTTACTATGATCACTAATAAATTATGTCGCCAGTATATATATATATATATATATATATATATATATATATATATATATATATATATATATATATATATATATATATATATATATATATATATATATAAAGTGCAAGAAGAAAACATGCAGAAAGAGGAAATTTTCATTCATTAAAAAATGGAAAGAATTATATCTCGCCATTATAATGAAGAAGAAAAAATTACACCAAGTGTTTAAGAAGATAGAGGGCTGATATCGCCCTTCTCCCCGTTCTCTTCCTCCTTCTCCTCATTCTCATCGGCTTCTTCTTCCTCCTCCTTGAGCAAATCGGCATCGATGCCCATGCCTTGGAGATCGATGCCGAGGTTGGGATGGTGGTGAACAATTTGCCTTTTGCAAAAATCAAAGCTTTCTCCAAAATATTTGGAAGCGAGAATTCAACAACTTCTTGGAAATCGTTTGAGGACTTGAACTCTTAAACAACTAACTTTTTGGCGAGAGTTTGTTGCTTCTTCAGCTCAGCCACCTCTGCCTCCAACCTCGCCACAACCTCAGTCTTCTCTTTGAGCTCCTTAGTAGCCTTCTGCTCCCATTTTCCGAACTCAGCTAGAAGCACTTCTAGTTCTTTAGTCCGGTTCTGAGCACAGACCATCTCAGTCTCAGCCGACTCAACTTAAGCAAATTGAAATGAGGCCTCATTCCCAATGTCCCTACTTCGTATAGCGAGGGAAGACCAAGTACAACTGCCTACTACAAACAAGTTCTTGTGTTTGCCTTGAATCAACTAAAGTCCAAAAATAAGACCCGAGATTGAAACTGAGTAGACACCTGGTAGATGATGTGGAAGAACTTCATCACCACCTAATCAAGGTAGAGTTCGTCCACCTTCTCCTTGTCAGCAGGTGGAATCACTCCCCCCAAGGAATTTTTTGCCACATAGGGACTCCCCAGCATGGAGGCTCCGGGCCCTAGGACGTCGCTAGGCTTGATCGAGGTGCCTTCCCTGGGAGCCACTGACCGTGTGGTCTTCTTGCCCGCCAACTTGCGGAATTTTGCCTTCCTAGCCTCGGGCAACGGCATGGTCTCCTTTCCCTTTGAATCATCGGCAAGTTTGCCCTTCTTGTTGGGCGATGAATCAGGAACCTTATCCCGAGGCCACTTCTCCCGAATCACCACTCCCTTGGTTGGCAAGGTGGAAACCTTAGATTTTTTCGATAATTGGGCGAGCTTCTTCTAGATGATTTTCTTTGATATTGTTACAAAAGAGAGGACCAACATTAGATAAGAGAAAAGATGAAATACTTGGAAGAGAAAGGAAACAGTACCGTCTGATCTAAGCTCGGGGGGCAGCCTTGGATCCGACCAGGCCTCCGAGCTTGAGCTCGAGCTACCTAATTCACAACTAGGGATGGATGGTCGAATTTTCCCCCTAAAAGCCTTAATAAGGTTAGATTAGGAAAGTGAGGTAAAACTCTCCTCATTTTCTTCCTGATAGTTCCTATGTATTCTATTGAGCCATCTCAGGAATGATCGCCTCAACGAGGTTCATATTGAAAATGATGAGACTCACCCTTGTCGCCTGCAATAGCAGCCATGTCATCTATAGACTTGTCCTCGGTATTGTCTTCACCGCGACGCCATTCCCTGGCTATCAAGGGCGAAGCACTTTTTAATCTCCTTGGAGCTAAGGACTATCGAGACCTGAAAACCCTTCTGGATCTCCGATCTTCAATGTCAGTCAAGATGGGCAGCTTGTTGCAGCATTTGCCTGAAAAATAAAGAACATTTGTTAGTCTCAGGCGAGGTACTACATTGAGTATGAAAATGACAGAATATGGAAGCAAGTCTGACCTGGGGTGCCCCATGATCTCA
The DNA here is from genome assembly GCA_030159115.1 of Actinidia arguta var. hypoleuca. Lineage (NCBI taxonomy): Eukaryota > Viridiplantae > Streptophyta > Magnoliopsida > Ericales > Actinidiaceae > Actinidia > Actinidia arguta. The sequence goes on along the minus strand of BRYE01000015.1, from coordinate 8,021,185 downwards.
GGACCCTGCGGAACTCCTTCTTCCCGAGATATACTCGAGTAAAATTTCCAATCATCCCCTGAGATGATGAAGAACTTCCTCTTTCACCCCTTGATCACAATCTTGCCCGACCTAGCCTTGAAATAGAGTCATCCCGAGTCTAGCTTCGAATTTTGAACAAGCTAAAGAGGTACCTAAATTCGTTGAGGGACAAGGCGTGTTTGTAATATCGCCACACTACCAACACGCAGACGACACTTCGCCACGCATTGGGCGAGGCAGATATTATAGAAGTTCAAGATTTTTCTAATGGTGGGGTGAATTGGAAGTCGCAAGCCGGCGTGAAAGGAAGCTTCATAAAAAGCCACCTCGCGTCGAGTGAGTAGACAATATAGTCTCATCGTCCTCAAGAATCCTAGCCTGTATCCCAGAAGGAAAATAATATGATTCTCTCAGGCAATCCAGATTGCCCTAAGTCATGATATTAAATTCCTTTTCGAGGGGAGTGCGAGTGTCTATCTCAGGATTTCCCTCGTGGTCAGAAGATTCATCCCTAGAGGGAGACTCCTCAGGAGGGGAAGAAGGAAGTTGGTTTACCGCGTCCATCACGAGTGATTTTTCTCCTAAGTCTTCAGACACCCAAGACGGTAAAGAATCATCCAAGCCTCCTATGTCGGACCTACCTCACATAAACTACAAACTAAATATTGAGGGAAGACTAAAAATACGTACTTAAATGAAGGCAAAATTACAGCACTTCGTTATCACTAGCGACAAAAGAGTACACAGTATGGTGGAGCTCCTTATTTATAGGAAGCGCCAAGGGCTAAGATTTGTTCACGTCAACGGCTAAGATCATGCGACACTTCGGATTCCAAGATCATAACTGCCGTTCTCGCCGAAGCATCATTCGGCCATTAATGCGCTCCTACACGTGTCTACCCATGGAGACTTGCCATCATTACGTGCTTACGTCATCAAAGCTAGACTATTTGATTTGCTATTCAAAGATACCAAGTGTTTCACCTCGACATCTCGAGTAGGGGGGTACTGATGTGGGATAAAATCACCACCAACTTATGATTTTAGATGGGCACGTCACCTGAGTTGACCACGTCTCCAACGTCAGTTCTGGTTGCCTATGAGTTTATGCAAGCATCCTGGACGACTTTGCCTTCCTCCAATGTTCACGTTGCCAATCATCACGAGCTATTCTTCACCTTGCCTGTGGGCAAGGGTGATTACTTCACCTGCCCAAAGATTCTATCTCTCTAAGACTCCTTCCCCTCTATGTCGCCTATAATCACAGTATGTTCTCCAAATGACATCTCCCTATTTTATCTCCGATATTCTTGGGATCTCCTTCCATATTTAGCCACTCGAAAATCTCTCTGTGATCCTCTCGCACTGCTTGCCATTCTCTAACTATAAAAAGGCCTCCCGCTCTCCCATCATAAAAATGTACAACTAATTCCTAGCATACACTCTGAGAGCTCTGGTGTTTTGCTTTGTTTAAGCTTATTCGTCTTGGTTTGATCTCCATGCTGGAGGGGTTTTGAGCGGCCTCATCCTAGCCGGTTACATTTGTTCCTTTGTGCAGGTCGCACAAGCCATTGTCAAGTTCAAGTACCAAGGTCACGAGCAATTCTGACTATTGGTTGCTCACCCCCAAATTTTTACCACAACAAGTTCCTTATAATCTGTGTTTCTGTCCAAGCTCGACTTCTAGGTTACATGAATATTATTCATTTCTCTCAGAAAGAAAGATAATTGACCGATTGATCTTTGGCTATAAGGACTGAACTTTACCGTTTTAGTGGTGCCAAGTTATACCCTGGCAAGGGTATCAGATTTGTTCGATCGGAATCTCAGGTCAGTTGTGTTACTGCCCTTGGTTTTTAACTTATGTCTCATAAGTCAGAAGATTTGTAGTGGTTTCTATGGAAAATATATAGCTGATCATTTTTTTCCGTAGTGTTACGCTCTTCCTGGTTCTTTCTTGCCATTTGGCTTAATTTAGACTGAACACGGTATCTTGTTTGTGCAATGTTTTCCTTTTTTCCAACTCAAAATGCAAGAGGTACTTCCACAACCGCTTAAAGCCGTCAAAGCTTACCTGGACAGCAATGTACAGGAAGCAGCACAAGAAGGTGATAAATCATTTCCATTGCACTCTGTTTTCTTATGTTTATTTTGTTGCATTTATGGTTCACATGATCGATTGTCTTTGTGCTTGCCTATAGGATGCTGCAGCTGAAACTGTGAAGAAGAGGCGCCGAACAACCAAGAAACCTTACTCAAGGTCTATAGTCGGTGCCACCTTGGAAGCTATACAGAAGAAAAGAACGGAGAAGTCAGAAGTTCGAGATGCTGCTCGTGAGGCTGCTCTGCGGTATGCTTTATATTATACCTAGAATTTCATATTGGAGTGTTTAAGTTGTGTTTGGATCTTGAATTTATGGGGATTTGAGAAAAGAAAATTAAACCCTCGACAAATTTGATCAATGTTTCCCTTACCTTCTATTTTTGCCTCCATGTCTCTCCATAAATCCAAGATCCAGACGCAGCCTTAATGTCTTCCTGTTCTTACCCACTCTATTATTTTTGGTATTACCTCGTTCGGAAGGTTTATGAATCTTTTGATGGTCGGATTGTTAAGTCATGTGGTACTCAACCATATTATTTAATACACCAGTATTTGAGACTGTGTATCCACAGTGAAATCAAGGATAGAATCAAGAAAACCAAGGATGAAAAGAAGGCGAAGAAAGCGGAGGTGACAGCTAAGGCACAGAAGACAACCAGGGGTGCTGCACCAAAAGGTCCTAAGCTTGGTGGTGGCGGTGGGAAACGGTAACTCTATTCTCTTTTGTGTCATTTCTTTCCCTTTAGTTGGTTCTGATTATAGGAGGCTCCCTGTTTCAGATTGTTATGTATGACCTGTTATGTGTTGGGAACTCTGTTTTGGATATTATACCTCTTGATTGTTTATATGGGAGTTGAGCAGTGTGTGTTATTTACATTGAAAAGAGCAATTGCATCCGACTTTCAACAAATTATGCCTTTTCTTGTCTACGACATTGTTTGGTCACATGTCAATGATAAGGTCACAGCAACATCTAATGGTCATATCAATCTATAATACAAATACAACTACGTTTGAATTTTAAATATATCTTTTGCTATCTATGGTTGAAATTCATTTGAGTTAATCCAACGGTTGACATTTCATCTGAAATTATATTTTTTCGCCTAAAAATATCACTTCATTCTTATCAAAGATGCGGGACCCACATAAGTTCTTATCCAATAGACAAAAAACTTTTAAAGATGGACATATTTTTTACTCATTGGATATTTTTTAGTAGGAACCACACCAAAAAAATATTTTGTTCTTTTTGATCTGTGCACAAAAACTTTTTAGCTTCAAACATTTTGTTCTTTTTAATCACACAGATATTTTTGATCTGTGCACAATTGTCCTGTCGATCTAGTGAACTTGTGTGACCAATATTCATGGCAATGTTAGCATTTTGTTCTTATAAGTTTTACATAGGACCTCTCCTGATTATACGCTGATTACCAATTACAGAAGAATTATTATGTTCTAACAGATGACGTGATTTTGTAGTAATTATTGTTGTCATGTGGCCTGAGATTGAACAAATTTGTGTATTTGCCTCTCTGTCAACCTTAGTTTTTCATTAGTGAGGTAATTGAGCAATTTTTAAAAAAAAAAATTATCAAATGGAAGAACTAACTTTTTTAGTACAAAAAATAACTTCCTTGCCATATATTTAGAGTGATAACATTTTTCTCCTATATATTCGAAATCTGTTTAAAGGGGAAAAAAAAACTGAACCTTTTCGAAAAACTATACTTGTTTTTAAAAATTGACCAAATAATTTCATTGTTTACTACTTTCTTCGTCCCATATTGTTAGCCTTTCTTTTCATTTTGAGATGTCTCAAAAAGATTGTCTAATTTGAAAAGTCAAAGCATAAAGTTTATATATTTTCAAAATTACCCTTAATAAATAGCTAAAAATATGTTTAAAAGTAAAAAATAAAGAGGACAATGTTGAAACTAATGTCTCCAAATTTGAATTTCAATGTAATAATTGCATGTCTCTTGCAAATTTTGGAACTCCAAAATAGGATCAACAATATGGGATGAATGGAGTAATTTTTAATGAATTTTAGTGAATTCAAAATGTATTAATATCTGCATTTTAAAATTTCACTGGGCAGTGTTACAAGTATTACTATAATTGAACACAAATTTTGCACTTTCAGTTCTAACAAACCACCTTTGTTTCCAAAAATATAAATAAAGAAGCTTTAACCAACCACAAGCAGAAAAGGAAAGAGGATGATGGAACAAGAGCTATTGGTCTCTCTCTCTCTCTCTCTCTCTCTCTCCGTGCAAAAGCTCCACTACTTCCAAAGTTGCTTTCATCTCCACAAGTCAAGTCACATGCGCTAAAGTGCTAACACAACTCCTAACAATTACTCTCAAGTTCAAAACAAACCACAAAACATAAAAACAGAGAATTGACTTTGGAAGACAGACAAAATAAAATTACCTAATTATATCCGTTAGCAAAATTAATTAGATAAACAAAATGACTGAAAACCGTTCAAAAGACGGTCTAGTACCTGATCCAAAAGTCAGAAGCAGTAAACGCACTCGCATTGCCTCTAACGGGCATACCGAGCCTGTCCAGGCGACCGGACCCTGGATAAGCTTTGCTCGCATAGTTAACAGAACCCCTTAGGGGGGCTGACCTAAAATCGCCGTACAAATGGACCAAATTTCTTTTTGTCGGAACCAAAGTCTCGAATTGTGGTCTTTGTTTCGGAGCACTAAGGGACCTTGTCTTAGCCTTTGAAGATTCGGTGCAAGCCATGTAACTGGGGTGTTCTGAGTACGCACTTAGATTGCTTCTCGAATCATCGCTCCTAGAGGGAGTGAACGGCCCTACTTTAGAACTGCCACCCCTGGATTTTTTGATGTCTTGGGAAAACTTTAAAGGGCTCAAAGATTGTACTTCACAGGAAGATGAACTCTGAACTGTTTGATGGGTGGTTGTATCTTTTGAAGAGCTAAAGCTATGAGTATATTGGTCTGAAGCCGAGGTGCGATGGGAAGACTGGAAAAGTTTTTTGCATTTGGGTACGAAATAGGTTTTTTCTGTATCTACTTTAAGGAACTTGTCATTCTTTGCATCGTCTGTCTGACCTGTTTTCAGTGAAGACCCTCTTCGGCAGTCTAACTGGTTCCAA
>BRYE01000015.1:8008421-8010921 GCA_030159115.1 Actinidia arguta var. hypoleuca | reverse complement strand
AAAAATAAATATTTGTACAGATACATAAAATTAAAAAATTTAATATATAAGTGATCAAATGACACAAAAATAATAATACTTTTGGATATCAGGATGAGATAATCGTTTTAGTGATTGTTTCGTAACTAGAGGTTTACGGTCAACAATTCAATTAGTGCCACGTAAGTTAATTTTTTATAAATGCACTAGTCTGTTGATTTACCCTCCTTTTCTAAGTAAATTGTTTTTCCCACCTCTCCTGACACGGGAATGGACGGATAGGACTGTTCTTAGTGAGTTTTTGCCCATTTTATCCCTCTCTTTTGTCTCTCCTCTCTCTTCACTCATTAATATCTCTCTTTCATTGTGTACAAAAAATTATTAAAAATTATCACTTCCTGATTATTTATTAAAAAAAATAATTAAATTTTTTTAATTTCTTTCTATTTTTACCTTCTGAATTTTGATATTAATAATTTCCATCACCTCTTCCTATCAACCTTTTGTCCTCCCTAACTCCGTGTTCTGTCTCCATGCCAACCACCGACTACTGAATAAAGCCAACTCTCTCTACCCAACTCCTCCAGCGCCCACCACCACCCATGGCCCTTCTTTTGCAAGACCTCTCCCAAATTAACCGTGTTACAACCTGATTACGGTGTGTATCTGTGTGTAAATACAAATAGAGAGAGAGTGTCGCTGAAAACAAGGTGTTTGTAATATAAATCTATGTTCGAGGGCAATGATTGGAATGAATCTTGTGTGGTTGCTGCCGGAATGGGCTCGTGTGAAGGGGTTTGATCTAATCTTGGTGTTTTAGGTGGCAGTGAGGAGTGGATTAGATGGTGAGAAAGAGGGAGTTAGGATTGTTTAGAGAAAAGAGGGGAGAGAGGGTGACGCAAATGGAGATGGAGTCTGTGTCGTCGACGGCAGCAGCGATGCACTGACTAGCCGTGCCGTGGGGATGAGAAAGGGGGAGAGAGAACCCTTGGGAGAAATTGGTGCACTCAGTTTACTAAGTTATCATCTATTAATTTGTTGAATTGCCATATATTAATTGCTAACACTGCAGTCACAGCATGATTTATCGCATTTGTTATCGTGTGGTCCAAAACGTCACAGCATAATTTATTGTATTTGTTATCGTGTGGTCCAAAACGATATCGTTTTGGTGATAAAATAAAAAATAGCATTGTTCAACTTAAAGCATTACAAGTTTAAAAAATCAAAACGACATCGTTTTGGTGTTTTATTATCAAAATTATAATATTTTAGTGTCGTACGGTAACAAATACGATAAACTATACGAGAACTGTAACATTGCCTTATATTAATTGGTTGTCATGTATAAATTGTTGAATTTCCATCTATTGATTGGTTGAGTTGTCATCGATTTTTATATAAAAGTTGTTAGTTTTCATCTATTAATTTGCTGAGGTGTCATCTATAATTGGTTGCCACGTATACGTTGGCTCAGGGTATGTCCATGAATAAGTTAATCTCTATTGGGATAATTACTTTCAGAGAGAGAGAGAGAGAGAGATGCCTAAACGGTTGTAATTCAAAATTTCATCAAAACGGCTTGAAGGAGTTCCACGCCCCGCCAAAACCGCCTCTGTTATATTTTCCCAAATGCGTCTCTCTCAATCGACAGTTCCACAATCAACAATCACACATTCACACACACTTCAAAGCAAAAATGAGACCTCTCACGCCGATTATACTCATCGTCTTCTCCCACTTCCTCTCTCTCTCCTCCGTCTCCGCTGTCCAAATCCTCTCCAAATCAAAGCTCGAGAAGTGCGAGAAGGTTTCCGACTCCGGCAGCCTCAACTGCTCCACGAAAATCGTCATCAACATGGCCGTCCCCGGCGAATCAGTAAGCCTTTCCAGTTCTCTTTCTCGCTCTAGTTTCTCCCTCTAGATGTGATTCGATTGTGTTGTTGTTTGTTCAGAGTGGGGAAGAAGCATCGATTGTGGCGGAAATAGTGGAGGTGGAGGAGGATAACTCGACCACCACCAACATGCGAACTCCGCGGATTCCGCCAGTGATCACGGTGAACAAATCCGCTGCCTATGCGTTGTATCAATTGACATACATACGAGTACGTTGGAACTGATTATGGTAAATTAGGGCTCATTTAATCGTGTGTTCTGTCCCTTTGAATTTGTTTTTGAAATTACTTATATGGTAATTTGTTTTATATGGTTCTGATTTTTAACCCTAAAAATTTTTAGGGCGTGATTTTGAAAATCTTTTATATTATTATGAAGGAAACATTTCAGTTTGGTATGAACGGAGGCCCCTCTACAACTTCTAGTAATTGCTTGATAAATGAAAAAAAAATTAATCAATTTGCACACACATGGGCATCCACCGCTAGTTAATTCAAATGAAAACTTATTAATGGAGTAAAATTCTTTAAGAATATGAAGTTAGTCACGCTTGGTGAGAACATTCTTGTTCAATGATTGTGACTGATTAACGAATAAAATTGGGGGCACAGAAGCCAACAGCAGA
>BRYE01000015.1:7975921-7990921 GCA_030159115.1 Actinidia arguta var. hypoleuca | reverse complement strand
TTAATTTCATGATTAAAAATGAAGATACCATTAATGTCATCACATCGATTTAGTATAATTTTGTATATATTGGTGAGTCAGAGATTTTTTTTAAAAAAAAAAAAAGATTATTTGTCATTGAATGTACAACTAGTAATTGTCCGTGTCTACATGCATTACTCCCCTCCTTCTCTCCTCCCCCCTTCAAAAAAAAAAAAAACTACCTCTTAGGTGTAGTCGTTAGAGATTTACAAGCTAAAAAATATATTCCATATGAGAAGAGATACATTTGCTACAAAAAGAGATTTTTTGATCATTGAATCACAATTTATGTGGGTCCCACACCATTAACAAAAAAGAAGTGATATTTTAAAAAAAAATAAAAAATAAACTCATGTAAAATTTAAACCATTGTTTTAACTTAAATGGATTTCAGCAGTTGTTATCGGGAGATAGTTTGAAAGTTTCAAAAATATTTGCTTCTCATATTATAGATTAAATACCAGCCATAATAAACATCACTTCATCTTTCTCCACACTTATTTCGCATAATTTTTAGACCACAGCAATAAACATCACAATTACTACATATAGTTTCATGTCGCTTTCTTTATATAGTGAAAGAAAGATAGTTGAGTGATGATCGAGTCCGAGGTTTGAATATAAATTTTAGGTATTTCCAAATGTGATAATTAATAATATTTGTTAAAATTATAGCTTGACCCAAGTTTGTTGCGTAGATGCAATTTCATTTGTTATGATGACTTTATATTATACATGGTTTAACATAAAACAATTTCACGTGGCACGAATATTTTTGTTAGTATTTAAGTATACACGTACAAGACTATTCTCCTTTTTAAATAAATAATTTCATGACCGATAACAGTTTCATGAAAAATGTATTCATTAGTTTTTATTATTGTGTAAAAGTACTATAGCAATAACGCAATCATCTTCTTCTTTGGAGCATGAAGACATTGTGAATTTCAGTTGATTCTTTGACGAAGTTTGGTAAAAAATATAACTTGAAAGAAAATTTAATTTCATGATTAAAAATGAAGATACCATTAATGTCATCACATCGATTTAGTATAATTTTGTATATATTGGTGAGTCAGAGATTTTTTTTTAAAAAAAAAAAGATTATTTGTCATTGAATGTACAACTAGTAATTGTCCGTGTCCACATGCATTACTCCCCTCCTTCTCTCCTCCCCCCTTCAAAAAAAAAAAAAAACTACCTCTTAGGTGTAGTCGTTAGAGATTTACAAGCTAAAAAATATATTCCATATGAGAAGAGATACATTTGCTACAAAAAGAGATTTTTTGATCATTGAATCACAATTTATGTGGGTCCCACACCATTAACAAAAAAGAAGTGATATTTTTAAAAAAAATAAAAAATAAACTCATGTAAAATTTAAACCATTGTTTTAACTTAAATGGATTTCAGCAGTTGTTATCGGGAGATAGTTTGAAAGTTTCAAAAATATTTGCTTCTCATATTATAGATTAAATACCAGCCATAATAAACATCACTTCATCTTTCTCCACACTTATTTCGCATAATTTTTAGACCACAGCAATAAACATCACAATTACTACATATAGTTTCATGTCGCTTTCTTTATATAGTGAAAGAAAGATAGTTGAGTGATGATCGAGTCCGAGGTTTGAATATAAATTTTAGGTATTTCCAAATGTGATAATTAATAATATTTGTTAAAATTATAGCTTGACCCAAGTTTGTTGCGTAGATGCAATTTCATTTGTTATGATGACTTTATATTATACATGGTTTAACATAAAACAATTTCACGTGGCACGAATATTTTTGTTAGTATTTAAGTATACACGTACAAGACTATTCTCCTTTTTAAATAAATAATTTCATGACCGATAACAGTTTCATGAAAAATGTATTCATTAGTTTTTATTATTGTGTAAAAGTACTATAGCAACAACGCAATCATCTTCTTCTTTGGAGCATGAAGACATTGTGAATTTCAGTTGATTCTTTGACGAAGTTTGGTAAAAAATATAACTTGAAAGAAAATTTAATTTCATGATTAAAAATGAAGATACCATTAATGTCATCACATCGATTTAGTATAATTTTGTATATATTGGTGAGTCAGAGATTTTTAAAAAAAAAAAGAAAAGATTATTTGTCATTGAATGTACAACTAGTAATTGTCCGTGTCCACATGCATTACTCCCCTCCTTCTCTCCTCCCCCCTCCAAAAAAAAAAAAAAACCACCTCTTAGGTGTAGTCGTTAGAGATTTACAAGCTAAAAAATATATTCCATATGAGAAGAGATACATTTGCTACAAAAAGAGATTTTTTGATCATTGAATCACAATTTATGTGGGTCCCACACCATTAACAAAAAAGAAGTGATATTTTAAAAAAAAATAAAAAATAAACTCATGTAAAATTTAAACCATTGTTTTAACTTAAATGGATTTCAGCAGTTGTTATCGGGAGATAGTTTGAAAGTTTCAAAAATATTTGCTTCTCATATTATAGATTAAATACCAGCCATAATAAACATCACTTCATCTTTCTCCACACTTATTTCGCATAATTTTTAGACCACAGCAATAAACATCACAATTACTACATATAGTTTCATGTCGCTTTCTTTATATAGTGAAAGAAAGATAGTTGAGTGATGATCGAGTCCGAGGTTTGAATATAAATTTTAGGTATTTCCAAATGTGATAATTAATAATATTTGTTAAAATTATAGCTTGACCCAAGTTTGTTGCGTAGATGCAATTTCATTTGTTATGATGACTTTATATTATACATGGTTTAACATAAAACAATTTCACGTGGCACGAATATTTTTGTTAGTATTTAAGTATACACGTACAAGACTATTCTCCTTTTTAAATAAATAATTTCATGACCGATAACAGTTTCATGAAAAATGTATTCATTAGTTTTTATTATTGTGTAAAAGTACTATAGCAACAACGCAATCATCTTCTTCTTTGGAGCATGAAGACATTGTGAATTTCAGTTGATTCTTTGACGAAGTTTGGTAAAAAATATAACTTGAAAGAAAATTTAATTTCATGATTAAAAATGAAGATACCATTAATGTCATCACATCGATTTAGTATAATTTTGTATATATTGGTGAGTCAGAGATTTTTAAAAAAAAAAAGAAAAGATTATTTGTCATTGAATGTACAACTAGTAATTGTCCGTGTCCACATGCATTACTCCCCTCCTTCTCTCCTCCCCCCTCCAAAAAAAAAAAAAAACCACCTCTTAGGTGTAGTCGTTAGAGATTTACAAGCTAAAAAATATATTCCATATGAGAAGAGATACATTTGCTACAAAAAGAGATTTTTTGATCATTGAATCACAATTTATGTGGGTCCCACACCATTAACAAAAAAGAAGTGATATTTTAAAAAAAAATAAAAAATAAACTCATGTAAAATTTAAACCATTGTTTTAACTTAAATGGATTTCAGCAGTTGTTATCGGGAGATAGTTTGAAAGTTTCAAAAATATTTGCTTCTCATATTATAGATTAAATACCAGCCATAATAAACATCACTTCATCTTTCTCCACACTTATTTCGCATAATTTTTAGACCACAGCAATAAACATCACAATTACTACATATAGTTTCATGTCGCTTTCTTTATATAGTGAAAGAAAGATAGTTGAGTGATGATCGAGTCCGAGGTTTGAATATAAATTTTAGGTATTTCCAAATGTGATAATTAATAATATTTGTTAAAATTATAGCTTGACCCAAGTTTGTTGCGTAGATGCAATTTCATTTGTTATGATGACTTTATATTATACATGGTTTAACATAAAACAATTTCACGTGGCACGAATATTTTTGTTAGTATTTAAGTATACACGTACAAGACTATTCTCCTTTTTAAATAAATAATTTCATGACCGATAACAGTTTCATGAAAAATGTATTCATTAGTTTTTATTATTGTGTAAAAGTACTATAGCAACAACGCAATCATCTTCTTCTTTGGAGCATGAAGACATTGTGAATTTCAGTTGATTCTTTGACGAAGTTTGGTAAAAAATATAACTTGAAAGAAAATTTAATTTCATGATTAAAAATGAAGATACCATTAATGTCATCACATCGATTTAGTATAATTTTGTATATATTGGTGAGTCAGAGATTTTTAAAAAAAAAAAGAAAAGATTATTTGTCATTGAATGTACAACTAGTAATTGTCCGTGTCCACATGCATTACTCCCCTCCTTCTCTCCTCCCCCCTCCAAAAAAAAAAAAAAACCACCTCTTAGGTGTAGTCGTTAGAGATTTACAAGCTAAAAAATATATTCCATATGAGAAGAGATACATTTGCTACAAAAAGAGATTTTTTGATCATTGAATCACAATTTATGTGGGTCCCACACCATTAACAAAAAAGAAGTGATATTTTAAAAAAAAATAAAAAATAAACTCATGTAAAATTTAAACCATTGTTTTAACTTAAATGGATTTCAGCAGTTGTTATCGGGAGATAGTTTGAAAGTTTCAAAAATATTTGCTTCTCATATTATAGATTAAATACCAGCCATAATAAACATCACTTCATCTTTCTCCACACTTATTTCGCATAATTTTTAGACCACAGCAATAAACATCACAATTACTACATATAGTTTCATGTCGCTTTCTTTATATAGTGAAAGAAAGATAGTTGAGTGATGATCGAGTCCGAGGTTTGAATATAAATTTTAGGTATTTCCAAATGTGATAATTAATAATATTTGTTAAAATTATAGCTTGACCCAAGTTTGTTGCGTAGATGCAATTTCATTTGTTATGATGACTTTATATTATACATGGTTTAACATAAAACAATTTCACGTGGCACGAATATTTTTGTTAGTATTTAAGTATACACGTACAAGACTATTCTCCTTTTTAAATAAATAATTTCATGACCGATAACAGTTTCATGAAAAATGTATTCATTAGTTTTTATTATTGTGTAAAAGTACTATAGCAATAACGCAATCATCTTCTTCTTTGGAGCATGAAGACATTGTGAATTTCAGTTGATTCTTTGACGAAGTTTGGTAAAAAATATAACTTGAAAGAAAATTTAATTTCATGATTAAAAATGAAGATACCATTAATGTCATCACATCGATTTAGTATAATTTTGTATATATTGGTGAGTCAGAGATTTTTTTTTAAAAAAAAAAAGATTATTTGTCATTGAATGTACAACTAGTAATTGTCCGTGTCCACATGCATTACTCCCCTCCTTCTCTCCTCCCCCCTTCAAAAAAAAAAAAAAACTACCTCTTAGGTGTAGTCGTTAGAGATTTACAAGCTAAAAAATATATTCCATATGAGAAGAGATACATTTGCTACAAAAAGAGATTTTTTGATCATTGAATCACAATTTATGTGGGTCCCACACCATTAACAAAAAAGAAGTGATATTTTTAAAAAAAATAAAAAATAAACTCATGTAAAATTTAAACCATTGTTTTAACTTAAATGGATTTCAGCAGTTGTTATCGGGAGATAGTTTGAAAGTTTCAAAAATATTTGCTTCTCATATTATAGATTAAATACCAGCCATAATAAACATCACTTCATCTTTCTCCACACTTATTTCGCATAATTTTTAGACCACAGCAATAAACATCACAATTACTACATATAGTTTCATGTCGCTTTCTTTATATAGTGAAAGAAAGATAGTTGAGTGATGATCGAGTCCGAGGTTTGAATATAAATTTTAGGTATTTCCAAATGTGATAATTAATAATATTTGTTAAAATTATAGCTTGACCCAAGTTTGTTGCGTAGATGCAATTTCATTTGTTATGATGACTTTATATTATACATGGTTTAACATAAAACAATTTCACGTGGCACGAATATTTTTGTTAGTATTTAAGTATACACGTACAAGACTATTCTCCTTTTTAAATAAATAATTTCATGACCGATAACAGTTTCATGAAAAATGTATTCATTAGTTTTTATTATTGTGTAAAATTACTATAGCAATAACGCAATCATCTTCTTCTTTGGAGCATGAAGACATTGTGAATTTCAGTTGATTCTTTGACGAAGTTTGGTAAAAAATATAACTTGAAAGAAAATTTAATTTCATGATTAAAAATGAAGATACCATTAATGTCATCACATCGATTTAGTATAATTTTGTATATATTGGTGAGTCAGAGATTTTTTTTTAAAAAAAAAAAGATTATTTGTCATTGAATGTACAACTAGTAATTGTCCGTGTCCACATGCATTACTCCCCTCCTTCTCTCCTCCCCCCTCCAAAAAAAAAAAAAAACCACCTCTTAGGTGTAGTCGTTAGAGATTTACAAGCTAAAAAATATATTCCATATGAGAAGAGATACATTTGCTACAAAAAGAGATTTTTTGATCATTGAATCACAATTTATGTGGGTCCCACACCATTAACAAAAAAGAAGTGATATTTTAAAAAAAAATAAAAAATAAACTCATGTAAAATTTAAACCATTGTTTTAACTTAAATGGATTTCAGCAGTTGTTATCGGGAGATAGTTTGAAAGTTTCAAAAATATTTGCTTCTCATATTATAGATTAAATACCAGCCATAATAAACATCACTTCATCTTTCTCCACACTTATTTCGCATAATTTTTAGACCACAGCAATAAACATCACAATTACTACATATAGTTTCATGTCGCTTTCTTTATATAGTGAAAGAAAGATAGTTGAGTGATGATCGAGTCCGAGGTTTGAATATAAATTTTAGGTATTTCCAAATGTGATAATTAATAATATTTGTTAAAATTATAGCTTGACCCAAGTTTGTTGCGTAGATGCAATTTCATTTGTTATGATGACTTTATATTATACATGGTTTAACATAAAACAATTTCACGTGGCACGAATATTTTTGTTAGTATTTAAGTATACACGTACAAGACTATTCTCCTTTTTAAATAAATAATTTCATGACCGATAACAGTTTCATGAAAAATGTATTCATTAGTTTTTATTATTGTGTAAAAGTACTATAGCAACAACGCAATCATCTTCTTCTTTGGAGCATGAAGACATTGTGAATTTCAGTTGATTCTTTGACGAAGTTTGGTAAAAAATATAACTTGAAAGAAATTTTAATTTCATGATTAAAAATGAAGATACCATTAATGTCATCACATCGATTTAGTATAATTTTGTATATATTGGTGAGTCAGAGATTTTTTTTAAAAAAAAAAAAAGATTATTTGTCATTGAATGTACAACTAGTAATTGTCCGTGTCCACATGCATTACTCCCCTCCTTCTCTCCTCCCCCCTCCAAAAAAAAAAAAAAACCACCTCTTAGGTGTAGTCGTTAGAAATTTACAAGCTAAAAAATATATTCCATATGAGAAGAGATACATTTGCTACAAAAAGAGATTTTTTGATCATTGAATCACAACCTATGTGGGTCCCACACCATTAACAAAAAAGAAGTGATATTTTAAAAAAAAATAAAAAATAAACTCATGTAAAATTTAAACCATTGTTTTAACTTAAATGGATTTCAGCAGTTGTTATCGGGAGATAGTTTGAAAGTTTTAAAAATATTTGCTTCTCATATTATAGATTAAATACCAGCCATAATAAACATCACTTCATCTTTCTCCACACTTATTTCGCATAATATTTAGACCACAGCAATAAACATCACAATTACTACATATAGTTTCATGTCGCTTTCTTTATATAGTGAAAGAAAGATAGTTGAGTGATGATCGAGTCCGAGGTTTGAATATAAATTTTAGGTATTTCCATATGTGATAATTGTGATAAGATCGGATCATATGAATACACTTCATATACTCTTCCTCCTTGATTGTTTGAATTAGTTATGTTAACACA
Source organism: Actinidia arguta var. hypoleuca (assembly GCA_030159115.1). Taxonomy (NCBI): domain Eukaryota; kingdom Viridiplantae; phylum Streptophyta; class Magnoliopsida; order Ericales; family Actinidiaceae; genus Actinidia; species Actinidia arguta. The sequence goes on along the minus strand of BRYE01000015.1, from coordinate 7,983,035 downwards.
AGTGTTTAAGCGGGTTTTTTTTCGTAGTGCCCGTGAGCACGGGCAATTGCTAGTATATATATATATATATATATATATATATATATATATAAGGCAATGGCTTCTAATTCATAGCTATTAATAATTAACTTAACTTTAACCTGCCATTTCTGTATGTTAAGTTTTTTAATTGTATTTAATTTACTACTATCTTGACTTATACTTTCGCTCTTTTCAGATTTGCCTGAAGAAGACTCATCTGATGACTGATCATTTTTTTCTATCTTAGTGAATTGATCATTTATTTTTAATATTGTTATTTCATCTTCTAATTGTTTATCTTTAACCTTTAATTCTTTTATTTCTTTCTTAACTAGATTTATTTCTTGTTGTAAGTCTTGTAGGGTTACTTCTTTTTGTTTATCTTTTTTAAATCTTTCTAATGTGTTATTTAAGCTTATTACTGGTTTATTATTTTTAGGTTTACTATCATTCCATAGGTTTCTAAGTTTACTAATATACTGTCCTTTCAACTCTTCATTCTCTATTTTACTAATTAACTCTATCAGGACTTTTTCTTCTTCCTGATGTTTAGTAATAACATTTAACTTACAACAATTGTCATTACATCCTATTTTAATATCTTCATCTTCACTCGGGTAGTTACTAGATGAACTAGATTCAGAGTTATGTTGACTATCAGACTTATCTCTATCTGACTCATAACTAGTTATATTAGTTAATTTAAATATTTCAAATATCCATAATTATTTTGTTCTATGACCTTTTTAAATTCAGTATTATCACTAGATACCTTAAAAGGCGAAGCTTTTATTATTGTCTCCTTATGTTCTATATGTATAGTTTCTAAAGGAGGATGACTAGATGTAATTTCTTTATTATCACTAGTTTTCCATTTACTTTTAGTAATTGTATTTACCTTTTTATAATAATTTTCTAAGTAATCAAAGAAATTAATTTCACTTCTTATTTCATTCATAAATGATTGCCAAGAGTAAAGAATTCTTTTTCTTTTACTTTCCGAGTAATTATTCTTATATTCTTTCCTTTTTGACTTGTTATGTTTTGAATTAAATTCATCATAAAGTTTTACTAAGTCAAATTTAAATTCAGTTTTAATTATTAATAACTGTGGGTTAATTGGCGTACTTACTTCAAAATCTGTTTGTGTAGGTGACTCGTTGGAGGACTCTACTTCTTCTTCTTCCTCTTTGCTTCCAAAGGGAGGGTGTCTGCTGTATCTAGCTTTACTAATTTGCGGCGAGGACTCAACTCCTTTTAACTTAGTTCTAGTTTTAACTGGGTTGATGAAGTCTATATCATTTTTGTAAATATTTGACATGTTTTCTCCATCTATGCTATGCCTAGAGGGAGTTTTACTATGTTTTCTAGAAGTACTTCCTAGACTGGTAGTAATACTTCTATTATCAAAGCTATGCCTAGAAGGTGTATTTCTTCTTAGATCTTTAAAGCTTATGTTGACTGTGCCATCTGTATTTTGTTGAATAAATTCTAAATCATCAGCTTCATTTACTATGTTTTTCTGATAGTTTTCATTATTTAATAACCAACTATCTGGAAGAGTAACTTCTTCCCAAATGACTGGCCTAGGTATTCTGATATTAGCATTATTAGTGCTACTTTTAATAAGTAAAGTTTGACCATTTGGACTTTTAACTAATGCCTGTGCATTTAAATTAGTTTTCATACACTTATAATATATTCTATATATAAGTGCTACTGTGTGACTTCCTTCCAACATTTCTGTGAAGGCACCTGTAATTTTAATATTTAAGGTGACTGCTTTAGTAATATGTGGGTCACTGAGACTAGGTCATAAAACAAAATAATTATACTAATCAATGCTTAAAAACTATTGGTAAACAGTTAGATAAAATCTAAACTATAGTTGAAAGTCATCCTGCAGAGAAACCGTCTAAGTCTAGTAAAAGTCTTGAAACACCCATAGTCAAACTACCTAGCAATAGGAGTAAACTAGGATTAAAAACTAATAAGGATAAAGATAATATTAAAAAATTAGAAGAAATATTTTCTAAGCTAGAAGCTAAGAAAGAAGAAGGTTCTTCTATTCAAGTCATTAACAATCAAAATGAAGATAAATCCTCCACTGCAGAGTCTTCTTCAGACTCCTCAGATAGTGAAATTGCTAATTTAGAAAGACAATTTAATATAAATAAATTAAAATACAATAACAAACCTAATAATGAGGTTTCAGTCACAAAGAATTGGTATACACGTCCTAGTCCGCCTGACCTTCAGTTTGAAGAAAGGAACCTGGATAACCAATTTTCTGTTGAAGCTAAAAAGTTATATGAGTGGAATATAGATGGTCTAAGTGAACATAATATTCTACAAAAGTTACATCATATGTCAATGGTTGCAAATAGTTATCTTACAAATTACTTAGACTATTCCCAGTCAGATATTGTTGATATTTTAGCATCTGGTTTTACAGGAATGCTAAAGTCATGGTGGGATAAGTATCTCTCAGAAGAACTGCGAGAAAGCATTAAACATACTGTCCAGTTAGATGAGAATAACTTTCCTATTTTCGATGAAAATTTGGGATCAGGAATACCTGATGGAATTAACACATTAATCTACACTATTATTAAACATTTCATTGGAACACCTAATGACATTCACTCTAGGATCCATGATCAACTCAGTAACCTAAGTTGCCCAACACTTAGTGATTTTAGATGGTACAAAGATGTCTTCACAACTAGAGTCATGGTTAGGGACGATTGCACCGTCCCTTTTTGGAAAGAAAAATTTATTAATGGATTACCTAGTCTTTTTGCTCATAAGATTAGAGATGTACTTAGTCAACCTACAGGTCAAATAGAATACAATAAGTTAACCTACGGAGATATCATTAGTACTATTCAAAAAGAAGGATTAAGAATGTGCATTGATATAAAAATTAGTAAACAAGCTAAAAGTGATAAACATAGAGCTAAATACGAGTTAGGAAATTTCTGCGAACAGTATGGTTTACCATCAGTCGCACCTAGTAAAAGAAATCGTACTAAAATATTTAAGCCATATAAGTCACATAAGAAATACAAGTATAAGACTAAACACTACAGAAAAAATAATAATGATTTTTATAGCAAACCTAAGAGTAAACCCTCCAGTAAGCCGTATAAGCATACTAAATCTAATAAAGATGTTATTTGTTACAAATGTGGTAAAAAGGGTCATTATAAGAATGAATGTTGGTCAAAAGCGAAAGTTAATAAATTACAAATTTCTGAAGAAGATAAAAATAGGATATTTGAAATATTTAAATTAACTAATATAACTAGTTATGAGTCAGATAGAGATAAGTCTGATAGTCAACATAACTCTGAATCTAGTTCATCTAGTAACTACCCGAGTGAAGATGAAGATATTAAAATAGGATGTAATGACAATTGTTGTAAGTTAAATGTTATTACTAAACATCAGGAAGAAGAAAAAGTCCTGATAGAGTTAATTAGTAAAATAGAGAATGAAGAGTTGAAAGGACAGTATATTAGTAAACTTAGAAACCTATGGAATGATAGTAAACCTAAAAATAATAAACCAGTAATAAGCTTAAATAACACATTAGAAAGATTTAAAAAAGATAAACAAAAAGAAGTAACCCTACAAGACTTACAACAAGAAATAAATCTAGTTAAGAAAGAAATAAAAGAATTAAAGGTTAAAGATAAACAATTAGAAGATGAAATAACAATATTAAAAATAAATGATCAATTCACTAAGATAGAAAAAAATGATCAGTCATCAGATGAGTCTTCTTCAGGCAAATCTGAAAAGAGCGAAAGTATAAGTCAAGATAGTAGTAAATTAAATACAATTAAAAAACTTAACATACAGAAATGGCAGGTTAAAGTTAAGTTAATTATTAATAGCTATGAATTAGAAGCCATTGCCTTAGTCGATTCAGGAGCAGATGTGAATTGTATTCAAGAAGGAATAATTCCTACTAAATACTATCACAAAACTACTGAAAGATTAAGCGCTGCTAATGGAAGTAATTTAAGAGTAAATTATAAGTTGCCTAAAGTTCACATATGTCAAGACAAAGTTTGCTTTAAAACATCTTTTGTCTTAGTAAAAAATATGACAGACAGAGTAATTCTAGGATTACCCTTTCTCTATTTACTGTATCCATTTAGTATTAGTACTAAAGGGATATCTACTAAACCTTTAGGTCAACAGGTAATGTTTAAATTTTTAAATAAACCTGAATCTATTCAGTTAAAAAGATTAAAAGATTTTGCTTTGTCAATTAACCTAGTTAATCAAAAAGAAAGACAAATTAATTACCTTAAAGAAGAAGTAAAATATAAAAGAATTGAAGAGAACCTAGCTAGTAAACAGCTTAGTCATAAGATTGAACAATTTAAAAATACTTTAGAACAAGAAGTCTGTTCTACCTTACCTAGTGCCTTCTGGTATAGGAAGAGACACATAGTCAACTTACCTTATGTCAAAGACTTTAATGAGAGTAAAATACCAACTAAGTCTAGACCGATTCAAATGAATGCAGAACTCTTAGAGGTCTGTAAAAAGGAAGTAAATGATTTATTAAAAAATAAAATCATTAGTAAAAGTAAGTCACCTTGGTCTTGTTCAGCCTTTTATGTTAATAAAAGTTCTAAAAATAGAACGAGGAGTTCCTAGGTTAGTTATTAATTACAAACCATTAAATGAAGTCTTAGAATGGATTAGGTACCCAATACCTAATAAAAAAGACTTAATTAAAAGACTTAGTAATGCAGTTATATTCTCTAAGTTTGATCTAAAGAGTGGTTTTTGGAAGATACAAATAAACCCTAGAGATAGGTACAAAACTGCCTTTACCACACCCTTTGGTCATTACGAATGGAATGTAATGCCATTTGGATTAAAGAATGCACCTAGTGAATTTCAAAATATAATGAATGAAATATTTAATCCTTACAGCCATTTTTCAATTGTTTACATTGACGATGTTCTTCTATTCTCCCAGTCTATAGATGAACATTGGAAACATTTGAAAACTTTTCTAGAAATAATTAAACATAATGGTTTAGTCATCTCTTCCTCTAAGATAGAGTTATTTCAAACTAAAGTCAGTTTTTTAGGTTATCATATTCATCAGGGAACAATTATCCCAATTAACAGGTCAATTTTATTTGCGGATAAATTCCCAGATGAAATCCATGATAAAAATCAGTTACAGAGGTTCTTAGGATCTCTCAATTATATTGCTGAATTCTATAAAGACCTTAGGAAGAAGTGTCAACCCCTCTTCGAGAGACTAAAAGACAACCCTCCTCCTTGGTCTTCTATTCACACTGCTATAGTCAAAGAGTTAAAACAATATATCAAGACTTTGCCCTGCCTTGGCATCCCTACTGAAAATTCATTCAAAATTATTCAAACTGATGCCTCTGATGTTGGTTACGGAGGTATCCTCTTACAGAAAGTCAATCCCAGTTCTCCTGAACAAATTGTTCGTTTTCATTCAGGAATCTGGAATTCTGCACAAGTAAACTATAGCACTATTAAAAAAGAAATTTTATCTATAGTACTATGTATTAGTAAATTTCAAGATGATATTTTAAATCAACGATTTTTAGTCAGAGTCGATTGTAAAAGCGCAAAATATGTTTTACAAAAAGACGTTCAGAATATAGCTAGTAAGCAAATATTTGCTAGATGGCAAGCCATCTTAAGCATATTTGATTTTGATATCGAATATATTAAAGGTAGTCAAAATTCTATTCCTGATTTTCTTACCAGGAAATTTTTACAGGGGAAGCCATAATGCCCTTTCCTATATTCCACTACAGAAACAGGATAACCAGATATAGTAAAACCATTAAAACCCTTTGGTCAGAAATTGAAAATCTTTCCATAAATCTTCCAGCTACTGACTATTTAATCAGACATCGTTTTGAGATGATCTGTTACCTCCAGAATGAAATTTTCTTCTTACAAAGTCATCTAACTACTCTTAGTTATTGTTAATCTCGCTCTTTTCAGATGTCATCCAGTAAGAAGGAGTCTTCCAGCAAGAAACAGCTTTCTCTTGTTCCTCCCCTTACCCTAGTAAACAGGTTTCAATCTCTTGGTACAATCCCAAGACAGTCATATTCCTCAGCTCTTGCTTCAGAGTCAGCTAGTCAACTTCAAATGTCTACCTTCAAGTCATCAAGGACAGAATATGTCCAAAAACCCCTAGTTCATAATCTCTTTTTTAAAGAGCCAGCTCACAAAAACATTCAAGATCCAATTGATCTGGTAAGTCATTTCTTCCCTCCTGGATGGCATTTTGTTCCTCACCATCCAGAAAAGTCAATTACTTTCTATAAAGATATTTTATTAAAACATAAGTCAGTTGTTTTCAAACCAATTTATGATAGAGTCAATACTAATAAAATTATTTATCACTCAATGTATATTCATAATTTTGTGTCTCTTGATGAATGGGGTCATCCTTCTCTCTTGAAAACTCTTCCTGGTCATTCTCTCCAATATAATTACTATGATTATATGGAGTCCTGGTTTAAAGTCATCCTTCACCAAAATGAGTCATTTACACATTCGTGGTTTTTCTGCTTTGACCACAAGTTCAAGTCAGTTATTCCATCCTGGTTCTTAAGATGGTGAAATTATCATGGAGCAATTCCTAATATTCTTCCAATCGAACTTATGGACCAAGTTAATTATTTTTCTTCCCAGTTCAAAGTAAATGCTCATAATAGTCAGTTCCCCATGTTACTTCTATTTATTAGTAAATACAAAGTCCCATGGATTTTCAAATGGCAATACAGTTTGTCCAATAACATTCTAGCCAGAGTCCACTTTGTCAAATGGTGGGATACTTCCAAACATCCCAGAGTCATTGAACAAGTAAAAGCGGAATTTTCAGTCAAAGTTCCTACTCCAGTTAAGCAGAACCCAATTGCTCCTACTCAACAGGTCCCCATGGACCCCTATCAGTCATCCAAGCTTGCTCCAGCTTCTTCTTCACAGTCAAAATCAACAAGACCTTCCTCCAGTAAATCCAAAGTAAAGGCCAAATCTTCCAGCCCAAATAGTGAAGATTTGC
>BRYE01000015.1:7910921-7913421 GCA_030159115.1 Actinidia arguta var. hypoleuca | reverse complement strand
TTATCCCTCCTGTGGGACCATGCTCTCCATGAACTATCAAATACAAAATATGAATGATAATACATGGACAATATCCACACCGGATTAAAAGAATAATTAAGTGATTTCACAATTTAAGTGATTTTTCAAGTTTTTGGCTTTTCTCACAAAGCAATAACTCAATTTCTTTGAATGACACACCTAGGCTAATACATAACTAACGTTATTATGCACTAAGCACATGAGATAACATTCGTCAACTTTTTAGATTTTCACCGTGGGCTTTGACATTCTCTCCATATCGCCAATTTCTAGGACTTTCACCGTGGGCTATGACATTTCCTCCGTATCGTTGCCATCTAAGAATTTCATTTTATCAACTTTTTGGACTTTAATCGTGGGTTATGACATTCTCTCCGTATCATCAACTTTTCGGACTTTCACTGTGAACTATGACATTCCCTTCGTATCGTTGCAATTTATAACTTTTATTTTGTCAACTTTTTAAACTTTCACCGTGGGCTATGGCATTTCCTCCGTATTATTGCCATCTAGAATTTTTATTTTGTGCTTAATCTAAGCCATCTAATTTTGGTATATCCTAACATGTCTTTCCCAAAATTATTTTCAAATTCTAAATAGACACAAAGATCATATTTTTCAAATTCCACATACGCAAATGTTATATTTATTAAAAAATTAATGCAACAACATAATATACAAGATATCATCATGTTCAAGGTAAACCATTTAAAAAATTATAATTTTTCTTTTTTACTATTCAATGGTGTCGACACTTGGCGTCAGTAACCAGAATACCAAGTTTACTGTTCAAAAGTGTCGACACTTAAAAATAAGATGTCAGTAACAAAAATACTAAGTTTACTGTTTAAAAATGTGGACACCTGAAAATAAGGTGTCGACACCTTACGTCAGTAGTCAAAATGCCGAGTTTATTATTCAAAAGTATCGACACCTGACGTCAGTAGCCAAAAACGTTAATATAAGGTATCAACACCTACGTTCCATGTCACATACTTTTCATCATTTCAAAATAAGGTCTTAATAAGCAATATACTATCCATTAATACCAACCCAAAGCAAAAACCTAACAAAGAAATCCCCTTTTATGATTTTTATTATAAATCAAGTTCATTTCAAGTTCAATACTCAAAATAATGTCTCAATAGACTTTATAAAAACTATTAACAACAAATTCAAAGTAAAACCCTAACAAACTAACCCCCTTTACCTCAAATTCAAGCAATGAAAAGCTCCACAGCAATGGTGATGCCCGAAATTCTGAATTGCTCCAATCCCAATTCTTCTTAGCTTAAAACAAAACCTCCGTTGAGTAGATAACTTTCTTCCAAATGACTATTACTCAAATCTCATTCCAATTCACTCAAATCTAATACTGAATGTGAAAACACATTTGGCTCAATTCTAGAGAGAGAAAGAGAAGAGAAAGAAGAAGATCCAAAAATAAAATAAATGCTAACATTAATTATATTTATGTCAAAATAAGGTAAAAGACATAAATATCTTCCTTGGGCTTTATTTGGCCCAAACAACCAACCCAAAACTAAAATCAATCTTGGCCCTGATTAATTTGACACACTCTCACACCTCTATTTTTAAGTCCAAATCAAAAATCCAACTTTATTTTCTAATATGGATAAACTCACACACACACACACATATATATATATATATATATATATATATATATATATATATATATATGACATCTTAATTACGTCATTAATAAATAAATAAAGCCTTACAAGATTCACCCCTTGTGATACGAGTGTGTCCAAGAGAAAATTCAAGAGGTGCGCATATCTGTCTTCTTTTTTTTTGTAATTTTTGTAATCATCTAATGGGATGCTTTCTACGCGTCCATGTAGTGGGGATTTTAAGTCTGGTAGTTTCTTAAAATGATATAGGGTCGTAGTGTGGAGACTATTTGCTCATGAGTGCGTGTAAAATTGAAGTGGTGACAATGTAGTGTAGTGATTAATTATGAACACAGCTCGCTCGCTCGCTCATGTCTGAACTTGTAACAGTAAGATGGATGTAGTTGAATTTACAGAGAAAAAAAAAGATGTAGTTACATTGTATAATGGTTAAATCCATTGCAGCAGGTGACATATGGTGTTATCATTCATTAACAAACTATTCTGTAAACCTAATATATACCACTACATATGCACAACAGTTACTAAATATTTTTAGAATTGACTGTTATATTTAAATAATTGAGTTTTTCTTATCCTCCATAGAGATTTAATATGGGATGATAATAAGCGTTATAATGGGATATATATATATATATGTATTTCAGGAAAATAACAAAAAAAATTGTAAAGCAAAAGTCAACTGAGAGACAATATATTTGATTTCACATATAGACTAACCAAGCTTATACCAGAGAAGAAACAAACCAAATTGTTTTCATGTTTTTGAATCTTGAGGAATTGGAAATGCCCTTATTAGGCGCTATGAGAGAGAGTCGGCC
>BRYE01000015.1:7898421-7905921 GCA_030159115.1 Actinidia arguta var. hypoleuca | reverse complement strand
TAGTGTCTGTCCTAACTCGATAAAAACTGATACTTGTGTATTTTATCTTTTTATAACTTTTGATAACAGGAGGTGGTTTTATTGATTGCTCGTTATTAGTATGGTGGGACTACTTGACTTAAGAAGATTGTACATTCCTCCTTATTAGTTTGACCAATCAAACTAAATATTCAGCTTTGTTCGATTTAGATTTCAAAATCAATTTTGCATAATAGTTTTTTCAAAAGTTTGTTTGGTTGATAGTTTGCGAAAATTATTTTTATACAATTTAAAAAAAAAGAGCTCATTTTTTTTTTAAAAATAAAAAATATTTTCAGTAAAAAATGAATAATACACGAAAGCAACAAATATTTTTATTTTTAAAAATAACTTTTGAAATAATTTATAAAACAATATTTTATAAAATTTAAACCAACAGAAGGTTTTTGATACGATTTTATGCTGAGAAATGTTAGGGATATATACTTCATAGATTATTTAAAAAAATATTTTTAATAAAAAATAATACATAAAAACAACAAATGAAAATTTCACCAAACAGAACTCGATTTTTTATACATTTTCTTTTGGGCCAGAGTTATGACCCTAGGCCTCGTTTGTTTTTCGGATTGGATTAATAGTCTCCGGACTAATAGTTCCCGGACTATTAATCTCCGGATTAATATTCTTCGGACTATTAGTCCTCAGACTATTTGGACTAACGAGGGCAAAAAAATAATTTCATCTATAGACTTAGTCCGGAACTATTAGTCCCACCCTTCAATCCGGGACAACATAGTCCCTCATATGTGGGATTATTTGTCCAGTCGGACTATTTGTCCGGGACCATTTTTTATAAACAAATGTGGGACTAGACAACGAGTCCAGTCCCGTCCCACTTAGTCTGGACAAACAAACGAGGCCCTACTGGTCTCGATGGATATGAGAATGAGTGGTGCTACAGTTACAACATCCGTTTACAATATTTGTGTACAACACGTCAAAACGACGTCGTTTTAGTGTTATAAACACAAAACGACGTCGTTTTGGCATGTTGTACACAATTGTTGTAAACGGATGTTGTACGCTTAGCATTTTCCTATGAGAATTTGGTAGAGCTTAGATCATCTCCAATTCACTCCTTATTCTGTCTGGCAGAACAGGAGAGACAAAATAGGGAGTGCAAATTAAGAAAATAAAAATAAAAAACTTCAATAGTTTCCATTGTTATTGTGAATAGTGTCTTCGTTTACCTTCTAAATTTATTTTTTTTTATTAGGAGGAAGCAGATACCGAGTAATAAAAAAATATATATTATTTTGGAATTTGATTTTAAATTATATTTAAAAAAATTAAACTATTTTTTTAATTAAGTATAGATAGAATAAGAATACTATTGGAGTGAGTAAAAAAAAAAATAGATAAAGTATGGAGCCAAATGTTAGGAAGCTGCTATCATAAGCTGCAACTTTTGATTTTTTCTATCTTGAAAGTTATGTCCAAATATTTGGCATAATGTCTACTTCTACTTATAAGTCAAAAATAATTAACAAAAATATTAATTTTTGAAAGATTCGTTTTAAAGCTTTTCAAATTTTGCATTTTAGGACGTGTTTGGTAAATCTTAAAAAAATAATTTATAGATTCTGTTGAAACTTTTTGTAGAAATACTCCTAAAATTGATTCCCAAAATCAACTTAAAGATCCATTTTAAAATTAAAAAAAAAACTATTAAATAATTTTATAAATTTTGATAGAACATTATCTAAAATAAATTTACATAATTTACATTATACCAAACAGGGATGTCCGGAGAGAGAGATCAACCCCAGGTCAAGTGTTAGTGCATTACCCAATTAGTACACACGTGGGACTTGTTCACGTGGAGAGAGGGAGATCGTACCCAAGTCCATTACCAATTAGTACACCGGTGGGAATTGTTCACAGAGAGAGAGAGAGAGTTACACAAACACAGGTGATTCTAATTCTAATAAAGGCCTGATTGGGACCGGAAATTAACCAATCACTGTGAAAAGTTCTGATGTTAAGTTGATTTACCCATTTTGCCCTTTACCCACGTTTTGCCCTTCTCATTAACACCAACGACAAGAAATTCAGCATAGTGACCATGTCACTAGCTTTTATATAAAATCAGACACAAGAAAAGGGACAATGATGAGAACCACATGTCTTATTTCTTTACAACAATAACTACGGACTTTTCCCATTCAATACATAAACACACACACACACACACACACTCACTCTAATTTATTTAAAAATTGTATGTTTATTTTATAAGATCATGATAACGGGTGGTCCATTGGGCGCGATGGCTAAACTTGAGGTCTCGGGTTCGAATTGAGCATGCAAATATTTTGATGAACGTTTTATTCAACCCAATAAGTACTCATTTTCTACTTGGTTTGACCCACATTTTAAAGTGAGTTCAATTTTACAGACTTAGTTTTGATCCATTAAGCATTTTGGACAAAGTCATCTAAATGGATGGATTCGTGGTCTCAGTTTAGTTTTAGCACCTCTAGTTAATACACATGTCAATTTAAAAAAAGTTAGACTTTCAATAGACGATATCTATATACATTTTAGCTTATTAACCACTATCCATTGTTAGCATTTTCTAATTTTATGATAGATGTGTGTGTGACTTTTTAAAAATATAAAATATAGATTTAATGAGGGCGAAATAGTATTCAATGTAAAAAAGAAACTAAAAAGGAAAGTATTCTAAAATTGTTTTGGATTTATAAAATCAGCTCATTCTTTATATAAGATAAGAATTAGCTTGTTTAACTTTCGCATTTTTTTAATATGGTCTCAATAAAAATTATTATAATTCATAAATAAATTTAATTATTCTCGCTGTCTTTTTGAGAAACATTTGTTAGTGCTAAAAACTTTAAAAATAAATAAATACTAATATGCTGTACTTTTTGACTAGAAAAAAATTAAATATTAAGAGAATATATATCTATATCTATATCTATATATGTGTGTGTTTATATATTGCCCATAGTGCGGTTGCATGGTACTCTAAAGTAGAATGGATAGCTAGGTTAGATATTTTTCTACTCTACATTGATTCTTTTGTTTGTATATTAGCTTATATTTCATCATTTCAATGTAACTACTATGTGTTTTGTTGTTTTTTTAAACGACAATTAGCTCGTTTTGATGGTCAAAATTCAAAATGTCATCAAAGGATGGAAAGAAATAATTTTGGATATAAATTTTGGTTAGTTTAAATTTGATATAATTTCCTGCTCATATGAAAAGAAATGAAATGACGGTGCCGAGATTAAAGATTTTTGATCTAATAAAAAATTAAATTCGTGATTGGGGATTTGGTGGTGGTGGGAGTTTGGATGAAGGGGAAGGGGTCTGAGGTATTAGAGATAGAGGGAGACAAATAATATACGGATATATTGTAGATTAGGATGGTGAGGATTGGTAACGGTGGCTGGTTTAGAGGTTTAGTTGGCAACAGTAATAGGGTTGGAAGCTGAGGTTGGGGATGCGGGTAGTTTAGGTTGTGTGGTGGTGGTGGACATTATTGTCAAACGAAGAAAGTGGTGGCGATTGACAGAGAGATGTAGGTATTAAAGCAACAATTCCTGTGGTGGGTAGTGATACGCATAGGAAACAACGGGCCTCAAGAGTAGTGGCATCTTGTTGAGGTGGGTAATATGGTTTAAGGTGGTAGTTGGTGACAATAGTTTACTATGTAAATGAAAGAGAGATTATACAGATAGAGTACAATTATGTTTACTCATCACACATATGGGTGAACATAATTTAAATCATACATAAATATATAATGCATAAAGTACATTCAATGGGTATTCATGCGAGATGGAGGAAATGGAGTGTAGAGAAGGAGAATGTTATTAGGGAAGTCTGGTGCCAGAAAAACTTGATCAACCTGAAAAACAGAAACAGTGAGAAAGTCTCCCGGAGCTGATGTGGGAAAACTAGCCAAGTCAATGATAAGAGAAAAAGAAAGGAGCAAGAGTTATCTTTCTTGCTCTGGCAATAAAGAGAGAGATTGAGAGATATCGGATACCTTAAAGAGCTTTTGTCGCGCGTGCTGGTATTAGTAAGTAAGTGACTGACTTAATTATGCCCTTAGGGCATGGTGGGTGATCTAATCTGTCAGTCATGAAAAAGAGCGATCCATGCATGCGAGTGTTAGAGGAAGTGTCCTATCTGCGTTGTCATTGCGAGTAACTTGATGATGATGAAATCCCGAGCTTTGTCGTTCGAGGTACATGACCGAGCTTACCTTCCAAAGTAAGTTTTTGACGTAGGAAGGTATATGACGATCTCCGAGTGGCTGGAGTTAAGCTCAGTTAACCTCTAATCGTCTCGGTGGAGGATCAGGTCAGTTATGTACTCAATTGATTGTTGAGTTTGGGCTTAAGGTCTAGTGCCCTTACAGGTAGGTATCTTTGTGACAGAAATTCATTTTTGTCACGTCGTGTTCTGGTCACCTTCCATTTTTCATCCAAAAACCAAAAGTATTAGCAATGGATGTTTTAGAGTATAAAAATCACAATATATTAAGGGGATTAAGTGTTGGAGTTTAAACTGGTGGGTCCATAGTTCATGGACTTTATAGTATTTTTGCCCTCAGAAATCATAATATCTACCTTCTTTTCAAATCCCAAGCTGTCATTCAATCTTGACCGCATTAAAAAGTTTCCTAAATTCTTTGTTTTAAATCACCATTTATCAATTTTTTCCTTGAAGAAGAAGCCCGAGAAGGAAATGAACAGAGGGGCAAATATGGAAATAAACACGGTACAGCGGCGACGTTACAAATTACCATTATGATTCCCATTCCTAGACGTCACCTGTCCTCGCTCGGTAATTTTTAGAAACTCCGGGGGTCGAATTGGTTAGTTCACCCTTTTTACAAGCGGGCAGTGTCAGTTTCGTAATTTTTCTCAAGAACGAGGGTTTTGTTGCCAAGCCTCTGACACATAAGAAACACTTGAACCTATGTATCGGCGCTGGTCCCTCTCTCTCTCTCTCTCCTTCCCGAACTCAGCTTGTCTTTTTGTTACGTTGAACGGCGCTACATACTTGGCGAGAGATGCTACTTGGCGAGAAATGCTACAGTTACACACTTTTATTTATAATATTTGTATAATAATACAAAATGACGTCGTTTTGTCTGAATATATGCAAAACGACGTCGTTCTATTTAAAGGCTAAAAGCGCGGGTTTTAGTGAAACGACGTCGTTTTGCGCTTATCATATCAAAACGACATCGTTTTAATAATGTTGTACAAATATTATAAAATATTTGTTGTAAACCTAGCATTTCTCCATACTTGGCCCTCTCTCTGTATATGTATGTGTGTATACACACACAGTGGTCTCTTGTTTCTATGCCCTCGGTTCCCTCACTATTTACCAATTTGCCGTTTTCTTTTTTATCTGATTAATAGGCGCGAGAGTTCAGACTGGTCTGGGCTTAATCAAAGTGCCTGAACAGTGACCCCTTCACTTCTCTCTCTCTCTCTCTCTCTCTCTGGTCAGTGCTCTCACTCTGGAGTAAGACCGTCTAAAGACGAATAAGAGGTCAGTAAGAACTTGTAGATTGATCTTTACATATTTGTATCATTCATTTTACGTGTTTTTTATTACTTGTTATGATCATGTACAATTTATTTTTTATTTTTTTATTTTTTCCCCTTATGATTTAGGTCTGATTTCTCTGTTTGTTGATACGCATTCATATTTTTGTATCTTTGTATATAAAGAAAAAAATTTGTTTGCATGTGATGGTGAATTTGGGGGTTAATGTGTGAAGTGTGGTTGATTGATTTTTTGTGGTAATCTGATGAACTTAAAGAAACAGATTGATTCTTTTTTGGATTTGAGGAGTGACATTGGCTCTACTTGCACACATAGGCTTTTCCCATCAACACACATTGGCTCTACTTACTCATCAAAAAAAATTTGCACACATAGAATTGATTCTTTGAGCAATGTGCATATTTATCATGTATCCAATCATGAGTTCAACTGATGGGGTTAGTAATTGATGTTGTCTGTCATATGCTGTGGGGGTTGTGAGTGTGTTCCGATCGACCACGCGTGTCAATTGTGTTCGTTGTCTATTGTTTTGATCAATTAGGGAGGGAACACATGTTGTTCATCATGGGATACATTGATTATAATTAATTTGCTTTATGTTTATTTTTAATGATTGGTCAACGTGTGACATTGCGTTCATTATTGTGATCAGCTCTGATTGAATGTTGTCATGTTGGCTGCACATCATTACTGCACCACATTTCTCTGTTACACGAGCTCGTGTACAATCAGGAGTTCATTTAAAGTTATTCTGTTCCATATTTTAAGCATATATTTTAAACAATTTTTGTGAGGAGTCGGTAGTTACATTTATTTATTTTTGGATTTTTAATTGAAACTGGCATATGGATTAGTAATGTAAGATATATTTTTTAGTGATTGTATGGATGGTTTATTCATGTAAAACTAAAACCAGGAGATGCAATGGTGAACAATAGTGATATGTTAAATTCTAATGGAAATACTGAAGGGTGTGAAGACCTAAAGTGACAAGGCATATAGTAGTAAGAAAATATATAAATTTGTTAATTTCACTCCGACCATATAGCCCTTTAACAAAGTGGAATGATGAAAAATGATTCTTGTAGCCAGTCAAATTGACTGGTTGATTGGGACACAATGCTTTGTGTGCTTTGGTTATCGATACATTGTTAATTTTCGTTTTACATCCCAATTCCCTTGTTTAGTTGTTTTCTATGTATAGTTTTCATACTTTATGCTAAGTTTGTGGTTCAATTTATTTACTGGGGTTTACTGCAGATAGACTGAAGCACATTTTCTTGTTTTGCATGACAAGCTGCTATTATAGTAACTTACACTCTACGTAGCAGTGAAATAACCATCCACTTCACTGCTAAAATGATGATATTACAGAAGAGTAGCATAATTTACTGTTGCTATGCATAACACTTGGTCTTGGCTTAATTGAAGTTAGTATGCTGATGTGCTAAAGCTAAAATAGCTTCCCTTAGGAATAGGCAAAATAATTAAATATAATCTAGAAGCGATTAATATAGCCTGATGTGTCTTTCTTTGACGTAGAATGACATTATTTTGTTTTAGTAATATATCTTTGGTGGGATCGAGATAATTTCTTCCTGCCAATGTCATGATGCCCTCGTGATGAACTTGCCGGTCCTCTATCCAATCTTGCGTTTCTTCTTTCACAGATTGGCGTACATGAGATTCCCATGTGGCCGATAAGGCTGTTGCACAGTTGGGTTGATACCAAGGTTTCTTAAAATGGTCAACCCAATATGTGTCCAGCCAGTGATCCTCATGCATAAGTGGTGCCCCTCAACTTTACTGATTTGGTTCATGGTAAATAGTAGTTGAAATTACATGGACACTGCTATTATAGAGGACAGATTTTTTTATCGTTCTGCAATCTGTATG
>BRYE01000015.1:7855921-7865921 GCA_030159115.1 Actinidia arguta var. hypoleuca | reverse complement strand
TAGATCTCTAAATCTTAGACTTAGACTACCAGAGTAACCTTTGGAAGTCAACTCAAACCGTTCTTGATGCTATCACAAGGCAAATAAAATTACTTGATAAAATATAGAATTTAGAAAACAGATTTATCCAATTATATTTTTTATGGGGATTTAGCTAATTGAATTGGGAGTATAGAATTAAGACTTATAAATTCATATGTATAAAATTTAACGAAGATGACTACCAGCAAATGTTGAGATGGCCGAGTTGGTCTAAGGCGCCAGATTAAGGTTCTGGTCCGAAAGGGCGTGGGTTCAAATCCCACTCTCAACATAATTTTCAATTTTTTGATTTAATTTAATAAAAAAAATTTTATGATAGAGTGTATCAGAAATAATTACTTTACAGTTAACCTTTTATGAAGACTGATTTTGGTAATCTACTAGCGTTGATTGTCCACATCATGCAGAATTAATTTTTAAAATCGAAACATTTTATTTTTTGCTTTTTTAATTTATTTATCTAGTAGTCAGTAATCATGAAACAATTATTAGCAATTATTGATAGTTTTTGTATCGAGAGGTATTTTTAGCATAAAAAAATATGAACTGACTTTAAATTTTGGTACACATCAACTGAAGTATTTCTTTTTAATAATAAAATAGATAGATATGTGTGAATAACTCCGCTTTTAAGAGTATGTTTTGTGTAACAAATAGTTTATTTGGCGACATACTATTAAATGCCGACGGTTTATATGTAATGGAATTTCCTCTTTCTGCTCAATATTGAAGGCATTGAGCAATCCCTCCTTTTGAGTCCCTTAAAGCCAATTGAATGTTGATGATGATGATTGTATTATGTTCAATCTTTTCTAGGTTTACATTAAGATTTTACTGAACACAAGGTCGACTTCCACTTTCCTTTTTTACATGAAAAGGTTGGTGAAGAACACAAAACCAAACGCATTAAGGACGGTTTTGTACCGATTAAGCCTTGTATTTGGATTAAGGATACATAGACGGATTTATGTAAGAAAAATAAAAATAATGGAGAAAGATTAAATCTGAACTATGTATTAAATTTTCTTTTTTTGGGTAATTATCTGTTATGCTTACAAGAGAAAACGAATCAAGAAAACTACACGGGCTTCTTCCATATTTCGCAAGAATGAGATGGTAGGTGTTAACAACAAAATCGCACAAAAAATAAGGCCTTTCGACTTGATTAATTGTAACAGCTTTAAGGCTGTGTTACTTTACCCAAAAAACTTTAAGGCGTGTTTGGATTAAAGATTTAGTGAAAGAAAATGAATAAAATTTCACAAAAAATAAGGCTTTTTGACAGGATTAATTGTATTTGACAAAAAACAAGGAAAGGGAAGAGTTAGATGAGTTAAATTATTAAACTTTTTGAATTCATTTTTCCTTACCAAATCCTTGATTTAAATACAGCATAAGGATATATCTTTGGATCAGGGATTTAGAGAAGAAAAGTAAATGCAAATAAAGTAAATGAAAAAGATTGCATCTGATTTATTTATTTATTTTTTTAATTTTCTCATTTTTTTCACAAAATCTTTAATCCAAATACAACCTAAGTTATTTATTTTTTCTCATTTTCTATTTTTCATTTTTTTCCCTTTATATTTTCTTTTCATCAACAAACCAAGATATCCAAACACAGCCTAAATGCAAATTGGATAGTTTGGTCTCCAGAAAGGTTTTTGGGGTGTGAAATCCTTTTACAAGGTTGTTGGACATATTTGGGAAATGAAAATTGGAAAGAAGAATATGCTTGCTTCATACCTTCATCTCCATAATCATAAAAGAAGTTTCACAAAGACAAAATAGAATATTTTTCTCAATAGAGATTTTTTTTTTAAGTTTGATCAATTTTATTTTTGTTTTCAAATTCTTCCCGTTAAAAGAAATTGAAAAAATATAATATTTTAATTAAATGGTTAAAATAATTCATTAAAAAAAACTTGAAAACTAAAACAACTAAATTAACTCGAAGGTAAACTATGGGAAGCCACGTTCAGTGTTATCATCGTTACAGGAATTGCATCCTTGTTTGTTTGGTTTTCGAGATTTATTTTTGGTGCTCGGTTACTTTTAATAATTTTTCAAATTCCTTTTCTTTTCAGTTCACAACGAACTACAAAGTTAAGCAAACCAAAGATGCAGTCTTAAACTCAAATCACATTTCTTGGGCCTAGAAGAGCAAAAAACCTAGAAAAAACAACTCTTCTAATGTTAATAGTGCTACAAACTAAACAACTAATAAATAAAATAAAATAATGAAAACCGTTAATTTTTAGTTTTGGTCTTAATCTTGAGCCTTGAATTTCAATTTTTTAACATCAAGTAGCTGATTTTAATATGATTAGTCAAACAATGGAATTGGAATTTTAAACAAAATAAATAACAAAGAACACATAGCAGATTGGAAGTTAATCTAGGATGTATGACATAAGTAATAATAATAATAATAATAAATAAAAAAAAAAAAGAACAAATGAAAGAAAGCCCTGCTTGTGAAAAGAATTACATTAGAAGAAATGATATACGACACGAATCGGACATGGATCGAAAATGACACGACATGATAATATGAGCAAATAATTGGGTCGGGTTAGCGTTGAACAAATTCTAACTCGACTCTAAAATGACACGACACCACTAGGACCTAAACCGATATGCCCATCCCTAATCTATATTAGGGTACAAAAGAATTACATTAGAAGAAATGATATAGGTGATGAACCAATTAACCATCACTTCAAAAGCATGGATTCACTACAACAGAATCAAGAACAGAGGCAACAACTAACAAGTACAACTAAACCAACGGCCAACAACAACAACAAAAAGAAAAAACTGCAAGAAGTTGAATTTTTCCTTAAAAATTCAATAATGTTTTCCCCTTCAACATGGATTTCTACATAATCCGAGGTTCTGAAGAACTATCCTCTCTCCTTTTTCCTCGAAAAAATAGGTAGCAATCACAAAGCTATAACTGTCCAAGGCCGGCTCTGTGCCAGTTGAGTCCGAAGAGAGGGTGCAGAGATAGAATGTTTTAGCCCCTTTATATATACAAATGAATTTCCTATGGCCAACACATCAACAAAAATTGACAGGAGTTAACACTCCCAATGGCAAAAACAGGGTTGCTTTCCTTTTTCTACCCTTTATTGTTTGCAGCACTTGTTCTACACGGCCAAGGCCATGAAAATAAGGTATAAAAACGCAATGTTCGGTTGCTATTTTTAAAAACAGTCGCGCAGAGCAATTTTCAGCAACAGTTTTTGAAATATTAACACCCATCGTTTCCATATTGATTTCATTTTCTAGCAGATATAGTTTTTGAGAATTCATAAACATCTTTTTGGTATTTTTCTGAAAATGGGTTGTTCTAAAAAAACTGAAAAAATGTCTCGAAAACAATTCGCTAGACCGGTTTTTTGTGTTTCCCGAAAAACAAAAACAGAAAGCAGAAACAGAAAACAAAAACAATACTAAATAAAGTGGAACTCTATATTTTGATGTTTCTTAATTTTAGCTGTGTATTTCTTATACAAGAGATGATTTTGCTTATAGGTTCATATTGTGTACATGGAAGAGAAGCCTCAAGGAGATGTACCTGTTGCATCCACCCACCACTCCATGCTGAACGATATTCTTGGAAGGTACCACCGCTACTGCAACTTCTGCTACTGCAAATAATCCAGTATTTGTCCAGAAGAAAAAAAAATCCTTTTTTGTTCGGTTACCCAAAACAATGAATATGTATTAAGTAGACTCACTAAATCTAAGATCCAAACACAGCATTTAAGTATTCCGTATTGAAATGAACACTGCATTGATTACTATGCAAAAAAATGCTTCTGAACTGGAAGTAACTTGGATTTGCAGCTCTTCATCCGCCAAAGTGTCGTTAGTTTACAGTTACGGGAGGAGTTTCAATGGCTTTGCAGCCAAGCTAACAGATGATGAGGCTGCTAGAATTTCCGGTGAGATTACCGTACGAGTAAATGTCTAAGGAATTTACGATATCAACATTCATCTCTTGATCCGTGCATATGAAACCATTACTGTGGGGATTCAGAAATGGAAAGTGTAATTTCTGTGACTCCAAACCACATACTGAATCTGCATACTACAAGGTCTTGGGACTTCATGAGTTTCAGTGGAAATAAGGTTGGAGATGTCATTGTTGCCCTTTTAGACAGGTAAATAAATGAAACGGTCCTTGTCACTACACTACTTCAAATTTTGCTCCTACAACAATTTCACTTTCTCGGGAATTTGTCCAGAAGCCGATAGCTTCAATGATGAAAAGATGAGCGCACCACCCGCAAAGTGGAAGGAGACTTGCAAAGGTGCCAATTTCACCTGCAACAAGTATGAATGCTCTCTTTCACAACAATGACTTTAAAGAAGAACAAAGAAAAAAAACATGTCCATTTTGACCATATTTGGTTTAATTTAACTTGAAGACTGAAAAATTACCTTGAAATCACAGCAATATCATTGGTGCATGTTACTACAACAGCAACGGGGACTATGACAGTTCTAAATTTGTATCCCCGTGAGACTCTAAAGGGCATGGAACCCATAATACTGACTCAACTGCAAGAGTTACCTCGGTCTAGCTGAAGGAGTAGCAAGAGGGGAAGTTCCTGGCTCAAGGATAGCTCTGTACAAAGTTTGCTGGTACTATGGCTGCGCTTTTGCAGATATCCTGGCAGCATTTGATGATGCAATCGCAGATGGCATTGATATCATATTGGTATCCCTTGGATCTGACTGGCCATTCCCATACTTCAACGACCCTATTGCCATCGGATCTTTCCACGCCATGAAGAAAGGGATATTGACCTCAAATTTTGCAGGAAATTCTGGCCCTTACCCGGTGACAGTGTCAAACTTTGCACCTTGGTCACTAACTGTTGTTGCCAGCACCATCGACAGGAAATTCGTTGTCAGCCTTGTTCTAGGCAATGGACAAGTTATTCCGGTACGTATAACTTGACAACAACAATACTGCAATACTACATACCCGGAAAAAGTACCCCAAATCCAACAAATGAAATGTGTGGGTCAGATTTATTTGGAATGTGTGGCCCCCACCACACCAAGTTTGGTTCTACACCAGACAGTGTTTGGTTCAATTTTGCAAAACTAGTTCTTAAAAATGAACCAAACTGAGCCTTCATTTTCAGGGAACTTTTCTTCAAGGTACTTTTTTCTGGGTACAATCTTTTGTCAGTTGCTTTGCCATACAACAGCTCTTATAGATCTTAATATTAATACCATACAAAATATTTGATAAAATGAAGGGAGTCTCCATTAATAGATTTGATCTCAATGGGACCTCGTATCCACTAATATATGGAGGTGATGCTGTGAACTACACCATTGGCTCTAATCCAAAAATTTCAGGATTTTTTTACCTGGAACGTTGAATTCCTACAAAGTGGAAGGAACTATTGTTCTTTGTGACACATATGGGATGGTTTTGGGATTCTAATGGCTAATGGTATCGGTACAGTAATGTCCGTTTCATATATTTCTGATTTCGCTTTGAATTACCCACTACCAGCAACAATGATCAGCACAGAAGACGGAATAAAAGTTTTGTATTACATCAGAACATCTGAGTAAATATTCCATATAATCTTTTAAAGAAATTTCCTTGTTATCCTCCCATTGAATTTTAGTTATCAAATCCAGTTTTGGAACCATTTTAATAGCTATATGCTAAACCTTTCAGCAATCCCATTGCAACTATTCTGGCGGTGAGACTTGGCAGGAACGGTTGTCATCTCATGTTCTTCTAGAGGACCCAATCCTATCAGCCCAGACATTCTCAAGGTGATCAAAACCGATTCATTTGTACCAATTAAGTGCTCTATTCACTTTCTGACTACTCCTCCTCCCCAGTTCTTCTCTCTCTAAGTTGCTTATTTTTACGCTGATGTTGGCAGGCCAAACTCACTGCACCGGGTGTGGACATTCTCGCTGCATGGTCTCCCTTGGAACCTCCTTCCATCAACCATAAGGATACACGGAGTGTCAAATACGACGTAATCTCGGGCATATCCATGTCTTGCCCTCACACCAGTGGTGCTGTCGCCTATGTCAAGTATGTCCACCCCAACTGGTCTCCTGCAGCTATTAAATCCGCCCTCGTCACCACAGGTGAGAAACAAGAGATGCCAACTCCTATGCTGAACTTACTATTTTCTAACCACAACAAGATTCATGTTTCTCATGGTACTCTTTTTCTCACTACGATCAGCTTATCCCATGGACACAAGGAAGCACGTAGACCTTGAATTTGCTCACGGGTCCGTCACTTTAACCCATCTGCTGCAGTGGACCCTTGTCTAGTCTTTGATGCAACCAAGGCAGACCACGTTAACTTCCTCTGCAAGTAGGGATACAACACATCCACACTAAGCCTTGTCACCGGTGATGACAAGGATCTCAACTATCCCTCATTCTCTCTCTATGTGAAGGATGGCCAGCAGATCATGGGCGTCTTCACCAGGACAGTGACCAACGTGGGTGCACCAAACTCAACATACACAGCCTTTGCAAACTTACCAGCAAATATCGGTGTCACGGTGGAGACATCTGTGCTTTCATTATCTGCTGCTGGAAAGAGAAAATCATTCACCGTGAAGGTAAGCGGACCAAAAATTGCCCAGCAGCCAATCATGTCTGGTGATATTTGGTGGACGGACGGAGGCCATATGGTGAGGAACCCACTCGTAGTTTACAATTATATGCCTGGTGCTCCTTACGACCTTGAGACCTCCAAATCTATGACTGCTAAGAAGACAACCTTCAGAGGTTCTTCCATGTATCATAAGAATGGGATCTTTGGATGCAACTAAATCCTGCACCATGACTCTTAAAGTGAGACCTTTGAGGGTCTGAGGTAAGTTTGTGCTGCCTTAATAATGTATAGTTACATTTAGTTCTTCAATGTACTAGGGGAATGGCATCCTTGGGAGGGAGAGAATCGGATCCAAGGAATAATGGTTTGTAAAAATAATGGTTTCTCAAGTTTTCAGCTTCTTTTCAGTTTTATTAAACTAATGTTGTTTTAAATTTCGGGTGTAATCAAGAGTCCATCTTCAGTATATTCGTCATAAATTGGAGGCAAATTCCAGTCCCCCTCGTGCTGCTGTAAAGAAGATGAAACTTCTTTCGAAAAAATATCCTCAAACATTATTGGACAATCTTCAACTTCCTTGAGCAGCAACAAGCTTCACATGAAAGTTCTCAACAAATGATCTTTTCTCAGTCTTTAATTGACACATAACATTTTATTTCATGTGAGTAATGAAAATTCAATGAGACTGGATCATTGCTCTGATACCAATTTGATGCAGGCCAAAACCTACAAGAGCATGTTAATCTAGGGATGCCACTCAACCGGGGTAGTGATGAAACTCAATGCTACTAATCGATGCCAGTGCCACTCGATGCAACTAAGTCTCATGCTTGATTATAGGATGGCGCACTCACTCCAAGCAAGAGAAACTTGCAAATAAATATATTCTAGAATCACAAAACTCTGTCTTCAATGCATTTTTCATAGATATTTATAGGCATTATAAAAAATGACTCTTCTAATACTCCTAACAAATTATGGATATCTTTCAACAATCTCTTCAAATACCTAGACAAACATTTCAAGTACCTAGGTAGCCTTTAAAACTTACTAGACAGTCAAAATACACCTTCCAAATTCATAATTATTATATAGCAACTAGTACTTAATTAAATACTTTGACCAAGAAATAAAAGACATTTCCTAGAAACTAAAAAAAACTCCAGAATATTAATAAAAATGACACATGTCATCCACATGGCTGCCACATATATTGTCCGCATAGCTGCGACATCCACATCATGAAGGCTGCCCTCCAGCTTTAAAAGTTCTCCACGTACAGTTGGGGTCAATCATCAAGAGTAGTGCTATGGGTACCCCATATTAGCACCCCAATTGCACCCCATGGTGAGGTGTCAACACTCCATTGGGGTGTCATTGAGGTGGACCCCATTGGCACCCCAATAAAGTGTTGACACCTCACCATGGGATGCAATTGGGGTGCTAATATGGGGTACCCATAGACTTTCCCAATCATCAATGTAGTACCAGGTCTACCACTCCACGGTTTGTGAAGTTCTCTTCTAATTCTAGTGAGGTTTCTCTTCACCATCTCACGGGAAACGAGAAGTTCATCAAAGATCATCGTGGAATTCCGAATGTTAACAACCTTCTCATATCGAGTGGTCTTCATAGTGAAATTGTAGGGATTGGATAAATCGGATGAGATTGGAATTCTGACACAGTGTGCAGACATTCTCATAATTTTGGAGCAAATCTTCCACCTTTAGAAATCAAAAAGAGGAGCAACCATCAGAATGAAAACCGCTTTCGCCTTTCATATCTTACTGTGTGTTTTCTTGCACTGGGCAACAACATTAACTATGCATGTTAAAAGGTTAATGGCAAAACCTGTAGTACACAAATCACAAAGAGAAGCAACCATCAGAATGAAAACCCGATTTCGCCTTTCATATCTGACTGTGTTTTCTTGCACTGGGCAGCAACATCAACTATGCATGTTAAAAAGTTAATGGCAAAATATGTAGTACACATAATAAAAATATTATAATCGACTGCGGTGGATATTACGATTTGTTATCATGCATGTTGTGATTAGTGTAGTGAATGTTAATGAGATGTATGTTAAAAATAATAAAAAATAGTGTGTTACACATCATTGTGATAAATATTACGATATTTTAAGATAAAGAAAAATTGTGATTTTTTTTTTAAATTAATTGTGGTATCGATATATCTGAGTGCATTATATGCACTATTTTTAAGGTGTTTACTGTATACTATTCCCAAGTTAATATTGGAAAAACTGATAGGTTTGCATGCTATATTCAAGTATTTTATTTTGTATTTTCACGACCCAGTGAATTCACATCAACACGCGATCACACAACAACCAACACATTTAAGATCTAACAATCAAACGTCGTGCTTGAAACTAATACACGATATCAATCAAGGAAAAGAAATCCAAAAGCAAGATCAGAGATCCCATAGAATCATTGACCAAGTCACAAGCGCATGCATAAGTTAAGCATTTATTGCCAAAACTATCAAGTACGTCAAATCAAGATCATTTTACAAACCAGGTGAATGAGAGCGAAGCACCATAAATCACCAGAATCGGATCTCAAACACAAATTACGTCAACATTGACGTCGAAGTGAAGTTAACTCACCATGGCCTTGGTCTTGGAGTCGAAGGCTCTAACGAAATGGGGGAGAACATAGTTGGTCAAACTCAGTCCCTTGTTCTGACGCCGGTTAGGGTTAGGTTAGGTCGCCGGCGGTGTTGAAAACTTAGGTGGGGTCCACAGGGGCCTCTCAGGCTAATAAAAATTAAAAAATGACGTTCTTACACAAAAATTGATATATAAATGACATTTTGATAAATAAATAATTTTATTTGAAAGTGAACCATTTACGTTCTAATTGTAATTAGTAGATTTCACCAATCAATAATAAATCTTCAATGTGTATAAAATATCTAATTGTAATTATTAATTTTTAAAATTTTATTGCTTAATAATTTGTTATTAGTTAATACTATCACGAGTCACTGATATCACCTTTGTAATATGGTTTTTTTTTTCAATTCTCAAGGTGTCCTTAGCCAAAGGCAAAGTCCGCAGAGGACTTTTCGGATGGTTTTGAGGAGCCCGAAAGCCAATGCTTTTGTATTGATCTTGATTGCCTAGTCGAGAGAAAGATATAATTCGATTTTTCTGAGTTTAAAACTAGATTTATTCCTCGAAAGCAGGGTCATTGGGCCTCGTAAAGCTATACAGTGGTCTATGGCCGCAATATACTCAGTTATACCATTGAAGTCACCATGTTAATGTCTCATGTACGGTTCATATTAACAAGAAAGGGC
>BRYE01000015.1:7830921-7835921 GCA_030159115.1 Actinidia arguta var. hypoleuca | reverse complement strand
ACTGGTAATTTGTTCTGAAATTAGAAAAAC
Source organism: Actinidia arguta var. hypoleuca (assembly GCA_030159115.1). Classification (NCBI taxonomy): domain Eukaryota; kingdom Viridiplantae; phylum Streptophyta; class Magnoliopsida; order Ericales; family Actinidiaceae; genus Actinidia; species Actinidia arguta. The sequence goes on along the minus strand of BRYE01000015.1, from coordinate 7,835,891 downwards.
ATGCGTGAGGAGGGGGAGAGAGAGAGGGAGACAATTAAGAAAAGAAAAGTGGATTCCGAAACCACCTTGATTTAACGGGTTGGAGTTTATACAGTTATTTTAAATCAATGGATGAGATTTGGGCAGTTACTTGAAGGACAAGAACTCATCCAAACTATTAAATTAAGGGTTTTTCTATTGACCGCCCAATGGGCGGTCAATAAGGAGCACAAAAAGATAAAAAAATTTAGTTTTCGATAAATTTTTCACACTTTTCAATACACTTTCACATATTTTTATACATTTTTCACACATTTTCATACACTTTTCACACATTTCCATACACTATTGACAGCCCATTGGGCTGTCTATAGCATTTTCCTTAAATTAAAGATGAAATTTAATACGAACCGTTGAAATACAAGCCTCTCACATATATTTTAAAAAAATATCATATTTTATTATATTTTGAAAGTGTTTTTCAAAACCACCTTGATCTAATGGATGAAGTTTTAACAGTTATTTTAAATCAACATGTGAGATTTGGATATGTTATTTTAAGGGCAAGAGCCCATCCAGACCATTAAATTAAAGATGAAATTTAATCTGAATCATTGAAACACAATACCCTCTCATATATTTTAAAAATCCGTGTTATTTTATTATATACTAATAATTACTCGTGTCCACATACACTATGCCAAATAAAAAAAAATTATCTTTTAGGCGTGCTCGTTAAAAATTTATAACTTAAAAAATAAATAAGATATAAATATCATATAAGAGATACATTACATGCATATACAAAAAGATACATTACTACAAAATAAAAAATAAATTAGAACGTATAATTATTTTTTAAAAAATATTGTTAATTCTGGAGAAATGATAAAGAAGTAAATGTGTGTTTTAATTTATTTTTTTGGAGTCTCACTAAAAAATAATCTAATACGTAAAAAATATGTCTAACTTTAAAGTTTTTTTGGTTATTATACTTTTGAGAAATAAAGAAATGATATTTTGTAAGAAAAAAAAGTAGTCTCAGGTGAAATCTCAGTTATTGAATTTATTTAAATGAATTTCAACTTTAGATAGTGAGAGATAATTTAAAAAATTTAAAAATAATTATAACTTATATTATATATAAAAAACCGCCGTCCAATCAAAAACTTAAAAAAGAAAAGAAAAACGTGCATGTTTACAACTTGAGTAATCCAATGGTTGTTCACAACTAAAAGTCTAAGATGGCGCCAACTCATAGCACCTTGCACCCCCAAACAAATTATAAGGGGGAAAAAACGTGTTTGCAACTCGAGGGCATAAAAAGAAAAAAGAAAAAAGAAAAAAAAGAAGAAAAAATAGGGATTTTTCTTTAATTATGTGTTTTTTTGCCTATAATGAGAAAAAATGAAATAAATGTAAGAGAAAAGGAATAAGCATACTTACTTCTTTATCTATTTTTCGTTTATCTGTAATATTATCTCTTCTGGCAATAAAATGTTAGAAGGATCACATTTGAGTATCAACCATGAGGCCATACAACCCAATTAAGCGTATTATGTGATCATTTTGCTTTCGCTTTTCATGTTTTGAAATCAAATATAAAAAGTAACTTTTTTTTCCTAATTTTCTTTCATAGCCCTCTTTCCAAAACCTGAGAAATAAACCCTAAAACTGTGTTTGGATTCGAGCTTGACGAGGCAAAATTAAAAAAGATAGATAATACAACCGTTTGGCATCATAGAATTATCTATTTTTTTAATTCTTTTTTCTCACAAAATCTTTAACCAAACATGTTTCATTTTTTTACTTGATAAGTTTCGAACACACCACAAATACAAGAGCTAATAGACCAAGAGTTGCCATGATAAGAGCATCTCCAAGTTAAGCTAAAAAAACTACTTTAAAAATAATTTAGACATATTTATGTTAAAATAAAAAATAAATGATAAATATATTTTTTGAATGTAATATAAAATAAATGTCATCTGATCTCGTGATTACTGATGTCTTATCAGATTAATTTTTTAAATAAATCATAAATTAAACTAATTTTATTAAATAAATAATTTGAATTATAAAAATATAACTAGCCTTAGAAATGACAATTATACTTGAAACTTTGTTGGACAATATAGCGTATGGTTGTTGATGTTCTAATAAATGCAATGCATTATCAAACACGAATATTGGGCCAACTCTTTTGCTAACCATAAGTTTCCATTTTTCTTCTCCAACCTAACCCAAAAAAATTCATTATAATTTAAGTGATATTATAATTTAATTCCAAACTATCACGTAAATATAATAAATTAATTATATAGACATGATAATTGTTGAATTTAAAAAAAAATAATTATATATATTTTAAAAATAATATATTATTAATTGATTACGACATTGTTGTCACACGTAAAACCTGTTTTTGTTTTTGCAACGTCAAAGAAAATATGGTCTTTAAAATTTATAAATAAAAGAGGAAAAAAAATAGGACACGCAATACAAGGACGAGCCCACGTGACACATGATGACCTGGCGAGTCTCCATTAGCCAATTACATACAAGGTTGTACGGATATAGAGAAGGATTGTACGGACGAACAGCATAAAACTCTGTTGTAAGAAAAGATCTTTCAACAGTTCGCCAGCTAGTGCATGAACTCTACGTGAAACCAAACAACTGGCATCAAACTGGAACGTTTGACTCTGAAGCTGTTATTACCCGCAGCACGTGTCTCTCTCTTGAGCAAGTAGTATGGTTTTTACATGCCTCTAATATCATAGTAGTGGACTGTGATGTGCTTGTGAGTAGTGTTATGGGTACCCTATATTAGCACCCCAATTGCACTCTACGGTGAGGTGTCAACACTCCATTGAGGTGTTATTAAGGTGGACAGCATTGACATCCCAATAAATTATTAACACCTCACCATAAAATACAATTAAAGTGCTAATATGGGATACGCATAGACTTTCCCGTTTGCAATATCTTCAAACACTCTCTCACTAATTCCATTCCTCTTTTGGTGGCTGTTTCCAAAATGAGGAAAGAGATGAGGTTTTTGGTCCTCCTTCCCTTGGTATTTCCTAAACCATTCATGTCTGTCTATATAAATATATCTATATACTGTATATTTCTAGGGTTTCCAGAAAAACTTCAATCCCCCACTCCTCTCTGTATTTTTCATCCTTCTAGGGTTTCTGACATTGCCAATAGAAGAATTTTTTTTCATCAATCTTCTTTGATCACCATCTCACAGATCTGCAACACCTTTTCACAGGTTTTCCTTTTTGGGGTAAGCTATGAGTATATTAAACTTATCCTCTTACACCCATCCCATTTTTGGAACTGTTTCTTGAATTTTTTTTTCTTTAAACTTTTTTTGTGGATCTAAATATTTTTCTTACCTGTTTTTTTTTTTGGTCCTGGGGGATTTGTTTTGCTTTTCTTGAGGTTTTTGTGAGGATGGTGATATTAATCTTACCCTCATAGACCTCTTTCTATAATTTGAAATTCTTTCTGTTTTTTTTCTTTTTTCTTTCAGTTCTTCGTGGATCTAAATAATTATTTTCTCACTTGGGTTTTTAATTTCTTAGCGATTTGTTTTGCTTTTCTTGAATTGCTTGTGATGACGATGATGATATTAAGATTACCCTCTTAGACCTGTTTCTATTTTTAGAAACTCTTTTAAGTCTTTATGGGCTTTTTTCTTACATTTTTATGGATCTAAATTAATTATTTCTCATATGGGTTTTTAATTTCTTGAGAAGATGATGGTGAGATTAAACTTACTCTCTTAGATCTCTTTCTATTTTTAGAAACTCTTTCTGTGGCTTTTTTCTTTCATTTTTGTTGATATAAATCAATTTTTTCTCATCTGAGTTTTTAATTTCTTCAGGATTTGTTTTGGTTTCTTGAGATTTTTTTGAGGATGGTTGAGATTAAACTTGACCGCTTAGCCTCTTTCTATTTTTGGAAACTCTTTAGGTTTTTTTGCATTCATTTTCTTTTTGTGGATCTAAATTACTATTCTCTCACCTGCTTTTTTTTTATAGGGAATTTGATTAGCATTTTTGAGATTTTATGAGGATGGTGAGAGGGAAGACAGAGATGAAGAGGATTGAGAATGCCACAAGTAGGCAAGTGACCTTCTCTAAGAGAAGAAATGGCCTCCTCAAGAAAGCCTTTGAGCTATCAGTTCTATGTGATGCTGAAGTTGCACTCATCATCTTCTCCAACAAAGGAAGGCTCTTCGAGTTCTCTAGTTCCTGGTACTTTCCAAAATTAATCACCATCATCAAATCACTCTTAAATAACACTTTTATACTCTAGTACTGAAAAAGAATATATATAACCCCAATGCGGATCGTTTTTGTTTTCTGTTTTCTATTATCACGTTTCTAAAAGAGTGCCAAAACTTTGTTCACTTGACAATTTTCAAATTGTTTGAGAAAGCAATTTCATTTTATCGCCATTTTATGTAGCCTCATGCTTGTAATTGATTCCTCATTTAGGAAAGAATTATGTGAATGTAAAATCAAGATGAGCTAATAAAATGATGATAAAAGTTGGAGATATGTAGCAGCCATTTAATAAATAATATATGGAAACAATGACTATTTTTATTTTTTATAAACAATTTATGATAAAATATGTTGAAGAGGAAGAAATTCTGAAAATAGCAACAAAACAACGCATAAATCTTTCTAAAACAGATGCCTATGTTGTATATACTATTATTTTACTGTTTGTAACATTAAAAAAAAGCCCACAAGTCCACTGATCTCTTTTTAGGTACTCCTCGGTATTAATAGATTTCCTCAAACTAGACCTCTTGGTGTTTGGCATTTGCAAGATTCTGAATACTTTCCAGTATCGGTTTTTCAGTGGTGTGCATAATGATACATGTGAAATACTGACTACTGTTGTAATTTGTCGCTATAAATTATTATATATATAATATTACTTACTTACAAATAATTTAGTATAAC
>BRYE01000015.1:7798421-7800921 GCA_030159115.1 Actinidia arguta var. hypoleuca | reverse complement strand
AGGCGAGGAGGGAGAGGGAGAATGAAGGCCAATTTGGTGGCCATTTATGGTGGTGGTGGTGGTGGTGGTGGTGAAGTGGAGGCCAAGATATGGGTAATGGTCGCATAGTTATTTTGATTATTTTGTTTTTAGATAACTTTTTTTTACTATTAAAATTTTGTACTCTTAACTAGATTAATCTAACAATATAAAATTTTAATTAAATTTTTAAAAAAATTACTAAAAATAAATCATTTTTTTTATTTTTTTAACAAATATGGTAGAATTGTTTTAAAATTCGATAATTTTTTTTATATTTTTAAATCCTATTTCACGTGATCTAATCTTTCGTGTGTAAACCGTACTCTATACACTAAATCATCTACTCTATAAAATAAGAGACACACATGCACAATCATTAAATAAATAATATAATAAAAATATTGCTCATATAGATTCTCATTAAATTAGAATAATTAATTTATTAATAAATACTAAAATTATTACACAAAATATGTCTTTTAGTATAAATTTTTAACAATTAGATGGTGTCAAAATTAATTCTTTTTCTTCTTTAATAAATTTTTTATCAAATTAGATAAAAATTTTATATTTTTTGATCCTTCTCGTAAAAAAAATTTGAGAAAATATAAAATTTTGATCAAATAGTAAAAAAAATTACTAAAGACGAAAGAAGACAAAACCAAATCAACTAAAAAAAACTAACCCAAACTCAACAAGTAATTTTTACAAACTTCATTTTGGGAGTTTTGGCCTAAATGCAAATCAAAAGGGGATTACAACCAAATTTTTTGTGATTTTTTTTAAGTGAAAATAATTTATTTTTTTTCAGTGATTTTCTTTTGTAAAATTAGATTAAAATTTTCATATTATTAGAAGAATAGGAAAAAAAATAAAGTTTGATTAAATGGTGAAAAAGTACATTAAAAAACAAACAACTCCAAACCGAAACAACTATATAAATTCAAAAGAAAAGCAACGCCAAACTTGGCCTTATATGCTATGTATTGAGGAGCTAAGTAAATCTTCAATGCAACGATTATACAAATAATTTTAATGGGTAAATATAACTCGTATCACTTTTGAAAAATCAACAAGTGTCATGTCAACATCGTGGGGTTTATTACGAAAATATGACAGTTTATAATTGAATTGTGTAAGGGAATAAAATACACAACTATAAATTCTAGCTTTACTAGAACAGGCATTGTCGCCAAGCTATCGCTATGAATCAAACTTGGCAGAGTCCTCGAGCTGGAGCTCGGTTGAGATATTATAGGATATTATCACTATCCGAGTTAAGTAAAGAGTCATTGCTGAATTATTGCTCTATAACAAGCTCGACAGGATAACTGCGTCAAGGCTTGACCAAGGGATAACGGTTGGAGGCGATCCCGAGACACAACAAAGGATAGAAAATAACTTGCATTGATGACGTGGTATAATATTTATAATAATTTTTTTTTTTTGCAATACCACATCAACAATACGTAAAAGCAAGAGGTACTGCTCACATATAAAGGCAGTGCATGTTCTCCATTCAGAAAATGGGCCAACTTGCTTCCACTTTAAGTTGGGCCCTCAATTTTTTTTTGGGTTTTGGAATAAATAATGGCCTTTATTATCATTACGCCTACGGCCGTACAGCGTTCAAAGCTTTTGTGCTTGTTAGCTTCATCTTTTGCCCATAGTATTCATCTTTGTTGTGTGCATTGGTGCAGGATAAGGATCGCATATGCATTTCAATGGGGAGCTTATTGTTCTCAGTGATATAATCACTGTTGATATCTTGGTAACGAAAGGCAAAAAATATGTCAAAAATCCTGACAAGTACCAAATAATTTTTTAAATCAATATCGTTATCCGTGATACAATTACATATATGTCACTAGACAGATCAACATTGATAACAGAAGGCAAAAATATGAGGCAAAAATACTGATGCAGGACAATCTTGATTTTAAATCGGTATTGCTATCGGTGATAGAATCACATACATGTCGATATGAGACAAGCTAGTATGCTATCCTCTTCAATGATACAATTATATATATGTCAATATCAAATAGGTCAACATAAGTAACAAAAGATCAAAATCCTGTCAAAATCGGAAAGAAACTTGAGTTTTCTTGGCTAAACACATTATTGAATATGTTTCTTAGGCATTTCGTAAATTGCTTCTACAGTCCATTGTTTGGGACCTCTTTTCTAGAATTCTCTTCAAGGGTAAATTTCACCCAAACAATCCAATTGGTAATGGCAGTTAAGTTTTTGAACGAATTTTTAGTACATAACTGATATGTATCCTCATTTGATGGTAATTTATAGTAAGATTAAGCAAATTATAATAGAATTTGGGCAATTTACAGTGAGAATTGGGTGAGAATAGAAGAAAAATATTAATTTTACCCCTCAAATAATGGTACATATCAAGCAAGTGTAAAAATTAATCAAAAAATTAACAGCCATTACCCATTGGATTGATTTAGCAAGAATACCA
>BRYE01000015.1:7783421-7785921 GCA_030159115.1 Actinidia arguta var. hypoleuca | reverse complement strand
ATAGTGAAGAAACTTAAAATGAAATATTTTTAATTAACAAATGACCAAATAAATCTCAATTGTATACATTAGGGATGAAATTGAAAAAATCAATATATGAGAGACCAAAATAACATGACATGAATACTTTATGTAGGACCAAAGAGATACAAACAAGGTAAATATTTAAGGACCATTAGCATATTTTATCCTATTTTTTATTGTAACACTAGCTAACAAATTATCAATTTCTTACCAATAAGAAATAGGCTAAGGATATTTACACATCCATTTTATCTAATTTCACTTCTCTTATTTGTCTTTATTACGGTAATTTTTTTTTTTTATCTAAATACCCATTTTTACTCAAGTTTTCACTATATAGAATAATATTTGGGTATATTCAAATTAATAAAAATAAAAAAATAAATGCTTGAGTTTATCAATCTTATAATTTATGATTTTTATCACTTTTATCCCTTGTAATGAGAATCTTTTAATCTTTTTGAATTCGATGTATTATTCTCATTATGCACATAAGGGAGGAGCCGTATGAGATGAAAATTTCACGTACGATTCTGGAATAGAGATTCTTTGACTCGAATGACTACCGTACATTAGATTCGCCATTAGTCGACCACATTAACCACCTCCGCTTCAACAATTTTTGATCTCTAGTGGACTTTTCAATAGGATTCAAACCCAGATAAAAAAAAATTCGTCTATAGTTTTCCTTTGCATCTATTTCGTCCCTGAATTATTTAATTTATATTTGCTACCTTTTAATTTTTTTTTAATTATAAAAAAGGTCTTGAAGTTTTTTTTAATAACAAGTGGATAAATCTAATTTACATTGCCTATAACTAATATCTTTTTTATAAAAAAATATTTTATATTTAATGTAAATGTTCCAACACTAGTTATCTCAAGTCAAAATATTAAAAAATAAGCGAAATCTTAACTAGTGAGTTGTCACCACACAAACCAAATATTAGGCCCGGCCCAACTAAATAGACCTGGGCCTGGATGAAATAGTTCATAAAACTTGCACGTGGACCCAATCCATATTCTCAGGATGGTCTTATTCTTGTTTATTAGGGCTGAACAATTACTGAATTTGGGCCGGATTGTCTATTTTTAACCCTGCCCATGTACTAAATGGATTTAATTTCATATTTATTAAGTTTACTTTAAAAAAATCTATGTTTCAGACCTGTCAAATTAATATGTTTATTTAGGCATTTAAACATTTAAATATAATAAACAAGAGGTTTGCTATGCACAGATTAGTGATTAAGATGTTTAAAAATATTTATTTAATTATTTTTAAAAATTTTATTTGATATACTTTTTACTATTTTTTTAGGATTTTTTAATTTCATATGAATCTCATGGGTTTTTTATTTTTTTTCTTTTTTTCTATCTTTTCTTTCTTTCTTTTTTTTTTTTTTGTGTGTGCGCATTAGTTTCTCTGAAGAGAAACTATGAGAATACTTCTTATTTTTTTAGAAAACTACATTTGTTTATTATATAGTATAGATTGGAGTATGAACTAAAAAAGGTTTGAAATTTAAAATATATATTCATAGAAAATTATAAAATGGAAAAAATAAAGTAAAAAATACCTAGTAATTTGACCTTTTTTAGTAGAAAGGTTACAAAATAATCCTTTTAAATTTAAGGATATAAACTTTTCTTAGACGGAACTTATCCCATCCTCTACTCATCAACACACTACCAATAGTGAGACCCCGCCTCCGGTTAGCAACCTACTATGGCAAGCAACCAACTCCTACAATGTCAACTTTATCGACCTCTGCTCTGATTGGCAACTTTTTACGGTAAACTTTCATTCGGTTTTACGTTTTAGTAAAATTTTACTAAACTATTATTATTTTTTTTAAGTTCTTTGTTTCAAAGCAAAAGAACATGTTTATTGGGCCAAAAAATGAAATGCAAGAGGTAGAGGAAAAGATACATATATCTCAGTATTTTATTGATACGACGAACTTTTTTTTTTGACATTGTTATTCATAATTTTCTCTGAAATTCCACTAATTCTTGATGGAAGAAAAAAGAAGTTTTATATGTCCTAAATAGGGAAATTTAATTATTTATGCGTATTGAAATTCACTAACTTTGGTATAAAGATTTTCTTAATAGAACATATTACTAATTTGAAAGTAATGAAATTTTAGTAAAACTAAATAATTTTCTATTCAAGAGTAACCATTAAAAGGTAATCAAACAAATTCTATTTAATTAGTGTAATTCTTAAAATACTAAAATTTCAATAAACATGTAAGTTTTTTACCAATTTCAAATATAGTGAATTTTCACTATTTCTTTGCTGTAAAAACATTCAATGTGTTTGTTTTTTCCATACCACCACCTCCCAACCATCACCACACACAAAATACACGAATCTAGAAATAAAAATACCACAATCTTTGAGAAATATCACTTTGAATTATATTACATCATAAGCTTAGTGAAATTTCACTACTTTTGGATAATAATT
>BRYE01000015.1:7750921-7753421 GCA_030159115.1 Actinidia arguta var. hypoleuca | reverse complement strand
CCCCGACTCAATGTGGTGAGGTGAAACACTTGACAATATTGAATCGTAAATCAAGGAATGCGATTTGTCATCATGAGCGCCTAATTATGGCATATCTTTATGAGATGACACGTGAAGGAGTGGTGGTTTCGACCTCGATATTCAAAACGACATGTGATCCTAGCCATTGGAACAAATAGGTCTCAACCTTCAGTATTCCTTATAAATAGGGAGTTTCCCCACTACATCATGTTCTTCTAGCTTTTGCTGTCGAACTGTTGCCTCTGCTCTACCGTTCACCTCGCCCTAGTCAGCCAACGATCAGTACCTTGCCTTTGGTTCAGTAAATATCAACTGTTAGTTTTTTCTTCAATTTCATAGTTTTTACTATATGTCTAGTAGAACCGACGTGGGAGGCTTAGAAAATTTCTTGCCTTTTTGGATATCCGACCACCTAGGTGAGAAATCATACATGGCCGATGAAGTTATCCAACTTCCTTTGTCGCCTAGGAAAGATCCTTCTAGTTTTGAGAATAATCTCCTAGCTGCTCCTCTTCCTTCGCTGGAGAAGGAAATAAATACTATGACCCAGGACAATCTAAATTACCTTAGAGAATCATGCTCTATTCCGTCAAGTATTAAGATTAGGCTTCTTGAGGTGGGTGAAACCATTGAGTCTGCTCGCCTAGGCGAGGTGGCTTTCTATGAGGCCGCCTTTCATGCCGGTCTTCGCCTTCCCATCCACCCTACAATTAGGATGATTTTGCACTTCTACAACATTTGTCTAGCTCATCCCAAATTCATGACGAAGTGTCGTCTGCGCGGTAGTGCTATGGCGATTTCATATGTACGTCTTCTCCCTCACCAAGTTCAGGAATCTGTTCAGCCTTAACAAAAATCCTAAGCCGAACCATGGATGGTTATATTTCAAGGCGAGGCCGAAGAAGACTCTTTTCGAGGGATATCCCAGCAATGACAAAGGATGGAAGATGAAATTTTTTTTCATCTCGAGGGACAATTGGGAGTTCCCCAAAGGGTTATCTCGAAAAGTTAGGGTTCCAAGGATCCCGAGATCATGGGGTACCCCAGGTCAGTCTCAGTCTTTATCAAATGAAATGTTCTCCAATTCTCAAATTATTGAAGGGCTAATAATTGTTTGGTATTCTTTTTAGGCAAACGTTGCAACAGGCAGCCCAAATTGTTCAAGGATGAGCAGGAAAGATTTGATAATATTCTGAGCTCGGTCGAGGGAGGGAAACTCTACTCGGTCAAAGTAGTCATTGGTTCCAAATCTTTCCGTAGGAGCTTCGACCTTCCTTCTAAGTCGATGGCATCTAGTGGCGAGGATGGCGGCAAGGATATTTCAGCGGGAGGGGTAGCTCCTGTTGCGAGCGATGAGGGTGAGTCTCATCATTGCTGAGGTGAACCTCACCAAGACAATCATTCCCGAGATGGCTCAGTAGAATACATAAGAACCATCAAGAAGGAAATGAGGAGGATCTTACCTCACCTTCCTGATCTTACAATGTTAAGGCTGTTAGGCAGAAAAAATTCGAGACCAAGTCTTAGGTTTGGGACCATATCGTTCGAGCTCAAGCTCGAACTCTAAATCGGAGGCCTGGTCAGACCCAGGGTAGTCCCCCGAGTTTAGATTGGATGGTATTGTCTCTTTATTTTCCCAAGCATTTTATCTCATTCTATGACTGATCTCTTGTTTCTTTTTGTAGCTATGTCAAAGAAAATCTTTCTCAAGAACCTTGTCAAAACTGTTGAATAATCCAATGGCTTAAGCTCGATGGCAAGCTCAATCCTTACTGTGAAGGGGATAACAATTGGCAAGAAGCACCTCAGGGACGAGGAGCTTGATATCACGCCCACCAAGAAGGGTAAATCGGTGAGCACACCCGCAAAGGAGACCAAAAGAAAGGCGACGTAGAGGTTCAAGGAGACATTTACTGCTACTCTTGGAAAGGGAACCTCAGCCAACCCTGGCATTGTGCTGGGGCCCAGGGCTTCCATGCTTGGGAGTCCTTCCGTGGCTGAAAAGCTCATGAGTGGAGTGATTCCACCTTCTGACAAAGAAAAGGTGGACAAACTAACCCTAGATCAGGTGGCCACGAAGTTCTTCCATGTCATTGGTCATGGATCTAGACTGTTTCAATCTCAGTTTTCATTTCCATATTTTCAATGATTCTAGGCGATCACAAAAACTTGTTTGTAGCAAGAGGTGGCGGATTGTTTGAGGCGAGAAGCTGTATCAGGCGGGCATTGTTCTCGTTCATGATTCTAATTTGTTCGGCGATCCCATGCATCTCACAGTGAAGGTCCTCAAGGTCTGGAGCTTGGCTAGCGTTTGTCATAGGATGAGCTCTATTATCTAAAGGACTGCTAGTACTTGGTCTAGACAATAAGTGGCTACGCAGGTGCATAGAGTATTGAGAATTGTTGTTCACACAGACGGCGCCAAACTGTTGTGGTAGAAATATGGAGGCGAGCAATCAATAGTCAGAATTGTTTGTGA
>BRYE01000015.1:7725921-7730921 GCA_030159115.1 Actinidia arguta var. hypoleuca | reverse complement strand
TGGACTATTTTACAAATATAAATAGATAGGAGTACCTAATTTGAAAGGGGCATTCATTTAATTGTGTAAGGATTATGTAAAAAATGTATAAAAATATAAAGTAGCTAGTGTTTTTAACATATCCATTCGAGACAAAAATACAAAAAAATAAAAATTATTTGTTACCTGACCTAAGAGTGGTTTTAGTAGACTCATTATCTGTTTATTATGGAAGTTTAACTTCCAAACGTAGTTTATGACCTAAAAATAGCTGCAGGGCAAAAAAAATCTGAAGTATGGGGAGGAGTGCTCTAAATACTACTCATAAATGATCAATTTTTAAGATAAATTAAGCTTTAACAATATTAAATATAAAAAGAGTACCAAAAAATAACTCAAAGTTTTGCCTCAGTAACATATTAAACTTTATAGTTTCAGTTGTAACAAATTAAATCATGTAGTTTAGATTCGGTCACAATTTAAACTATTCATCAGTCTCCATTTCATTACAATTGATGGAACCAACTGATTATTGTAAAAAAAATTAGAGAATCGACATCGTTCAATGTTCTCTCTCTTCAATTAGGGCTTTTAAAGGGCGATCACTTCGAACGACGTCTTTTTCTTTTTGCGAGAATTACTTGATTACGTCAATCCTAATAAAACGAAGATTGACAAATATTTTAATTGTGAACGAATCAAAATTCTAAGGTTTTCTTATATATAATTTTTCCTAAAATATATGTTTGTGTTAGCCAATGAGGTATATGTGAAGGTCAAAATCAAGGAAAAAGACTGAAAAGCAAACTATATTTTGGTTGATAAAACAAGTGTAAGTTGTTCCTATCTTGTTGTTGACTTTCATTCTATAGGCTTGTTTGTGACTTTAATATTAATCCCATGATGTCGGTTATAAAAAAACTCGTATTTTCAATGACCCATGACGATGAAGATACCTATGCTTACATTTTCATGGAGGAAAAGTTTAGAAACATAAAATCTGACAGGATTTCAACAAGAGAAATATCCCAAAATTATTTATCGTTACAATAACTCAAAATCTTATTTAAGCATGACTCCGATTGCATTTTCAGTATAAAAGTACTGATTAAGCTTATATAATTAATCATTTTTAATAGATAATATAATCCTGGTCTATTTTTTCTAAGCCCTCAAGCATATAAATAGAGCTCTTCAAACAAATAAAACAAAGGAGCGAGTATTAAAAAAGTAACGAAAAAGATTTACGAGAATTAAAAATGTAATTAATTAAACTAAAAAAAATGTTTTTAAGATTTTAATTTTGTTACAATTGAATGCATGCTTTTAAGAGATGAAAATAAATCAAACAAGACTAGACAAGTACCTAAAAAGTGAAGGATTCTCTTTTAAGGGAAACATACAAAAGGAACCCGGGGGACACTTATTGGGTCTGGTGTACCATTAGGTAAACGTGACTAAGTGATTGAGAAATTATAACATCATTGTTGAGGAATCAATTAGGTGGATGCCACCAACTCATTTATGGTATAGGCCAATTGGGATAAGCAACTCCAATCATAGCACCGGTTGTCGAATTATCTGGGTCCGAGAAAAACTAATTTAGGAACCTTAAATTTAACGAACAAATAAATCTCCAGTGCTCTAAGAGAAATCGAAATGACGAACTCTTGAACACAAATGTATAGTATGATTGGTTTTTATCAGTCAAGTTACTATGAGTGTTGCCAAAAAAAATTTAATGGCTAACTTTTTCGAAGTGAATCAACAATATTTATTATTCAAGTTATGTTATTCACGATATATTGCACTTTTCATGGAAAAATATTGGAAGTTGACATGAACTCGTACATGTGATCAAACCTTATTTTTATATTGATAATCTTCTCAATGAAGAGACAAATAATTAAAACTACTAACGTAAATTTAAAATAACCTACATCCCACTAATTTAAAAAAAAAAAAAACTGGTCTCACTGATATTCGATGAAATCTCAAATTAAAGCTATTAAGAGAATCACCACAAGCTTCCTAAATCACTCTTTTTAAATAAATTAGGGAGTGAAACACCAAACAATCCTTCCCAACAGCTCTCTAAAAGACTCTCTATGCTAGTTCATGCAACACTACTTACTCCTAGACTTTTTTTTCACTTCTTGTGTTTTTATTTTGTTCACTAATTGACACTGTTAACTTTTTTTAGGGTGACAGTTGGAGGAGGTGAATAAAAAAGAAGTTAGACAAAATAGAATTTGAGTAGAATAGGGAGGGAAAATGTGGGAGGATGTTGGTGATGCTATGAGCGATTCAATCTATTTGAACAAAGCTTGTATTCGACACATTAAAAACTTGTTCAACATTGGTCTATTATATAAGAAAATTAAATTTGAACAATTTATTACTCGGCTCGATAAGTTTATAATATTTAAAATTTTAAACTACTCAATCCTGACTCGTGATTGACTCAATTAAAGCTAACTTGAGATTGATTTCGTTTAATATACAATTCAAACTTAAATATATTTAAAGCTCCTTAATTGTTTATTTTTTTAATTAAGGTGGGGTTCGATGTAGAATTCATCAAAGCCATTAGCATACTCGTAGAGAGATTATTTAGAGCTCTTAGAACATAGTTTTATACCATTAATTGAATGATATGTATGTATATATTGGTTATAATTCAGATAAAAACTAACAATGAACTCCACCGTTAAGATTTACTCAAAGAGTACTAAATAATTTCCCCTATTCATAAGATCGAATTGATCACATACTAGGAAACTCCGAAATTGGTAAACAAACACGATGCTTGTGGATTCTTCGAGAAGCAACAGGAATTTACTTTTCCATTTTCTGACCAAAATTTAAGGGGCAGTATTGTCTTTTGATATTCTTTTAACGAGTAAGGGAATTATTCTCCGTGTATAATTGGGAATTCCGAAGCGTAATTAAAACTGGATTTATCTCAATTGACTTTATTACCCTAGACCTTAATTCTTTGTTGTCCAAAGAAGGTTCGAGTAGGAGGGCATATTTGTCCAATAAAATATTCCTCAATCCGACCTTGAATTGATCATCCCCTCTATAGTTTCATTAATCACCAATTGACGCTATTCAATACTGTTGCAGTGAAGAGAGAGAGAGGGAGAGAGAGAGAGAGAGAGAGATGAGTTCCAACGGAAACAAGATCAACGACCGCACGGCCTTCCAACCATCGGAGCCGAAGCTCTGCGTCAACGGTTGCGGCTTCTTCGGCACGGCGGGGACGATGGATCTGTGCTCCAAGTGCTACAGAGACCGCGGCATCAAGGAGGAGAAAGCGGCCGTCTCCAAGGCCGCCGTGGAAAAGCTGGTGAGCGGAAATCAGAAACTGATGGAGGAGCCCTCTTTGGAACCTCGAGCCAGATCGCCAACTCTTGCGGGGCAGGAATTGCCGGCGGAGCCTAAGGCGGCGAACCGGTGCTCGAGTTGCAGGAAGAAGGTAGGCGTGCTAGGGTTCCGGTGCCGGTGTGGTGAGACCTTCTGTGGGGCACACAGGTACGCGGAGAAGCATAATTGCACGTTTGATTTCAAGGCCGTTGGGAGAGAAGCAATCGCCAGGGCTAATCCGGTGGTTAAGCCTGATAAGCTCGAGAGAATCTGAACTGGACTGGACTGAATTAATTAGGCCCAATTCGGGTTTAGGCCGTTTCTTTTGGATTTTGTAGTTCGGATGATCATTTTAATTGGAATTCTTTTGATTTTGTTTTGGGCTTCGAAATTGATACAACTCATGTAACCGTGAGTAAGTGACACGTTTTTACACATCTAAGACTGGGTGTGGCTAATCCAAAGTTTGGAAGGCATGTTCACCGAACTCTTTGCTAAATGATGGGATCATTGGCCACTAGCGTGATTCGAACTTGAAACCTAAGTTCTAGTTAAATGAATCAAATTGTTCGAGCTTAACGGGTTAAAAAACTCGTTTGAGATTGATTGTTATTTAAACACAACAATCTTGAACGAATTGTCAATCCCACTAAATTTTCAAACTAAGTTGAGTAAATTACTGTTTAACTTGATAAACTTATATTGTATAAAAAAATCAAGTTATCCGAATTTCCAACCCGAGCATCACCATGGGCTAGGTGTGAGTGAGTGGATATTGGGCTTCGGTTCAGTTCTTATCTCAATAAGAGCTATGAACGATACCCACCACCTTGGTCCTTCCAAAAACAAATGAAAATGAAGGAACAAAAAATGGATTTGATTGGGCTGGCCCCCAAGATGTCGAACCAAAAACAAATGAAAATGAAGGAACAAAAAATACTGCAATTGTAAGATTTGCATTACTATTCAGACATTCATCACTTACTAAGTGACAATTCATTTGAAGAGTGCCTTAGGACTATCGACCTAAACAGTTAGGTTTGATCGGTTTTAGAGATAATTCGGTATTAATTGATAATTTCGGTTTGACTTTTCAGTGTAATTGATTGAGATTATCAGCGAACTATACCGAACCGTTGTGCTTCTAAATAGTTTGATTCGGTGCGGTTCAATTAGTTTGAAATTTTACACTTTAGCTGATCAATTAATTATTAAAAGTTATTTAAATTAGATTTAATTTAGAACAAATTTACATGCACCAAGTATTCAACATGTTTTAACTTAACTAATACTCCAAATTATAGTAATTAAATTTATGAATACGTTATGTTTAATGTTATGTAAGAGAATATTTTTACATCTAATGCTACTTTAGTAAGGCTAATAAAGATGGCTTACTTTAATCGGTCTATTTCAATTTCAATTTTAATTTTATTCAGTTTATAATTATTAAAATCGCCACCGAACCAAAAATTATTTATTTTTAATTTTTAATTTTTAAAATCACTCAAATCAGTTTAAGATAAAAAAAAAACTATCAAAATTTATCAATTTATTTGGTATGGTTGGTTTCATCGATTTAACTATTTTTTATTACACCCTTGCTTCGGACCACTTTTCCAAAATTGTGACAATTCATTCAAAAAGGTTAA
>BRYE01000015.1:7620921-7625921 GCA_030159115.1 Actinidia arguta var. hypoleuca | reverse complement strand
AAAAAAATTAAAAAATATGTAGGAAAGAAATGTATGTTTTAATTTTTTTTATAGGGGTCCCACTAAAAAAAATAATTCAATGAGTAAAAAATATGTTTATATTTAGAGTTTTTTTGTCCATTTTTTAAAAAGAAGGAAGTGATAATTTTAGGAAAAAAAATAATTTCAAGTGAAATTTTAGCCGTTAGATTCACTCAAATGGATTTCAACCGTAGATAATAAGAGATAGATTTAAAATTTAAAATGAGTTGTAATTTATATTATAAATTTTTTTACTAACTTCTCTTATTTAATGACCCTTAAATATATATTCATTTTCACGTGTGAAGTTTAACTTTTCATGTGAGATTCTTTGTTTTTTACTAATGTAATGAATTTTGTTTAACTTTATTAATTTTTTTCCCTCTAGTTTTGCTATTTATTATACTTTATTAGAACTTGAGTTTTAATCTCATTATTTAAATTTAATAAAAATAATAAAAACAGAATACTAGTACATTTTATCCATCAAATGTGAAAAGTGGATAATTATTTAATGACAACCAAATAACAAATAGTGGACAATTAAAAGGGAATGAAATGAATATTTTATTTCTCTTTATTATTTTTTTTTTAAATTAAATAAAAATTCTTACATTTTCAGATTTCTATCGTCAAAAAGAATAAAAATATTTTTTTTAAATCAAACAATAAAATAAACTTAATAAAAACAGAAAAACTCGAAAACTAAAAAATCTAAAAAAAAAATTAAAAATTAAAGATAACTAGCCTCCAAGATGGGACTCAATTGTGGTCGTGAGAATGGGATTCTTAAAAGAGGCCAGCCAAGATGAGTTGTGTGGACGTAGGAATGTGTTCTCACTGAAAAAAAGCAAAACTGGGAGAGAGAGGTTTTGTCATTCTCAGAATTTAAGGAGGGGGTTGGGTTGAGAGATTATTTGATGTTTTAGGTGCAATGCCATACACTAATAAATGAATGACACATATGCACATACCGATTTCAATTCAGATAAAAAATTATAAATCTTATTATTTAAACTAATCAATTTAAAATTAGAACACCACTGTGATTTGTTTTAAGAACACCTAATAATTTCTGGTTGGTTTGGTTTGGAAAGGTGACTGCATTTACGGCACTACCGTATTTCTTTTAATTCTTCCACCCACCCACCTACTATTCTCAACCGAAGACCCTGAAGAGAATTTTAGAGAGAGAGAGAGAGAGAGAGAGACGCATGTGAAAGTAATAAATGAGGTGATGGACCAATAGAGACCGAGGCTGCGAGCGTGGTCCACCAAATTTGAGCCAGCGTTGCAGCTTGTTTGGTGATCACGTGCTCCACATTTTGACTTAAGTAATAAATTAAGTCCTTGTAATTTTAATTATAACAAATTAAACTCTAACATTTTGATTTGATCACAATTAAAATATTTTTATTAATCTTTATTTTATTAGAGTTGATGGAATAAATAAATTCTTATAAAAACTAAAAAAATAACATATTTCAACGTTATCACCCTTTAAAAGCCTTAATCGATATAAATATGACTCATTTTCAATTAAAATTTTAAAAAACAATTTAAATATTTAACTTAAAAATAAATCTTAATTGCATCTATTTCACAAGAAAATGATTTATAATTGCATCGGTTAAAACTTTTAAAGAGTGATAACTTTGAAAGATGTCGGTTCTCATTTTTCCCCCAATAATCAACTGGTTCTATCATCCCTAATAAAATAAAAAATGATATATGATTTTAATTGCGATCAAATCAAACTCTAAGTTTTAATTTATTATAATTAACACTATAAGATTTAATTTGACATTAGATCATACCTTGAAATTTTCACAATTTTTCCTTTAAATTTGAATTTCACTGTTAAGTTAAATTATTGTGAGCCAACAAAAAAATTTATTTACGTTATCCAAATTGTTCAACTTGTAAAAATTAATGAGAAAATAATTCATGCAAAAAATCAGGATAAAATAATATTAATAAATAAATATTAAACTATTGCTTTTGTCTAAACTTTCCATTTATTAATAACTTAAATAAAAATAATAATTATATAATTATAATTTTTAATAAATATAAATTTTTATATAATTAATTATTTAAATTGTATCTTCCAGACGAAGGATTTAAATCACCAAGCAACTTCACGTTAAAGTTGGGTGCAGGGGCAACAATTCCCCTCCTTGCTCACGTGCGTTTGTGGAACACGTGCGCGTGTCCAGCAGTTCTCTCCCCCCCATGCTCTTCCGACTGTGTTCGGATAAAAAGGATTTGTGGTTGAATTAAACTTTATACCCTTATATTTTTAATTTGTAATATCTTTTTAGGATAAATTATAAAAACACCCCCTAAACTATAATATTTTGTCACTAACACCTCTCAATTAAAAAATTGATCACTAACACCCTTTCCGTCTCATTCTGTTAGTCAAGTAGTCAAAAAGTGATCAATTGACTGAATTATTTTCAAAAATACCCACAATGCCCTTCACCCCCTTGTGTTGTCGTTTAATTGTTTGTCATTGTTTTTGCGCGGTAGGTGAGTGCGAAAACATTTATGAAAACTCCCATTTTTGTATAAATCTCTCTCTATCTCTCTGTGTTTTCACTATCATACTAGTAAGCACATACATTGGTCTCGTTCAATTCAACCATTTCACAGGTAACAATTGTTTCTTTTCAAATTCAATTCCATTCCTTGTTCTCCAAATGCAACGAAAGGCTAATTTCTCAGATAAATAAAGTGTATTACCGCATTTAATCGCTTCCGAATCACAAAACCCCTAAGTTTCCGCGATCAGCAGTTCGAGTGTTTTTCTGGCGCACTTTAGCGGCGCACGTTAACAGAGAGAAAATGAGAATCGAGGTGAGGGCGGCGACGATGCTGCGGCCGGAGAAGGAGACGCCGAAGCGGCTGCTGTGGAACTCGAACATGGACCTAGTGGTGCCTAGCTTCCACATGCCGAGCGTATACTTCTATCAGCCTAACGGTTCGACAAACTTCTTCAATGCTTAGGTGGTGAAGGAACCCCTGAGCCGGGAGCTGGTGCCGTTCTACCCCATGGCCGGGCGGCTAGCGGAGGACGGGGGCGGTCGCATCGAGATCGACTGCAACGGCGAGGGCGTGCTCTTCGTTGAGGCCAGGACCGGCTCCTCCGTCGACGATTTCGCTCCAATGCTGGAGCTTCGGCAGCTGGTTCTGGCCGTGGAGAAAGAGCAGGATAGCAAGAGAGAGAGAGAGAGGAAGAACGAGAGAGAGCTGGATCTATGAAATATTTGGGGTATTATAGTAATTGCACAGATTCAGTTAACGATGCAAGGACTTTCGTAATTTTTAATAATTAAGGTAGTGTAAGTGGTTGATTTTTTAATTGAGGAGGTGTTAATGATAAATGATTATAATTTAAGAGTAAGTCTATCTTTTACTTGTAGTTGTGAATTTTGGCCTTGCTTTTTGTATGTTTGGTTGTTGAATTTTTTCGTATTTAGTTAATATTTTTTTACTATTTAACCAAAGTTACAATATTTTTTAATTAAAAACAAAACAAAAACACTAAAATAACTAGACAAAACAAAAACTAAGCCAATCTGAATTTTACGAATCATGTAAAGGGAGTTAGGGTTTTCCATCCTCAGCCGTGTAAATCTCTTTTTCGAGTGAAAGCATAGCAGTTTTGAATTCGATAACCAGTGACTGGTACCCCCTGCCATATAAGTGGTAGGAGTGAACCTAACTTAAAGGTAATGGTAGTGGTGGTTGTGGAGTTGTATTCGAATGGGTTGTTCCTGGATTCACAAGTTCTCTAGAACATCATTAGTGACTATCGCCTCACTTAATAAAACATTTTACACTTTAAAAAATGAAATTCCTTCCCTGGGGAGAGAGGAGAGTAAAGGTCCGGGTAAGGATGTTCAAGTATCAGGCTCCGTATGATACCAACTTTTCGATTGTTTTTTTTTTTAAGTTTATGCACCAAAAAGTTAAAAAAATTTGACTTTTTTATTTTTTTATTTTTGCTTTTTGCTTATTTTTAGTTAAAGTAAAACTAGAAAAGCAAAAAAATCAAAAATATCTTGATTTTTTTGATAGCAAGATTAAAAAAAACTTAATTTTTAAGTATTATCAAACAATGCCTTAATGTAGACTTTTTATTTTAAATAATAAAAAGAAGCTAAATGGTCACAATTGAACAACATATGGACGAAAAAGATGATGTCGACACTTGTCCCAAAGAGTTTGATGTTACAAATCGAAGTGAGATATCCAACGTAAAAATTAGATAAAATTGCCTGAATGCAAAATGGAATTTGTTAAATAAAAGAAAGGGAAAAAAAATTAATAGATTCCACTATTTAGATTTTAACATTTTCCTTGATTTTTTTCTCCATAAATCACGCTCTAAATCTTTGATCCAAATGCAATTGATGAGCCTAAAAGGTGTTTGTTAGAGGCTTTTGTTTTTATTTTTTCAATTTTGAAACTTGAGTCAGATTATTTGCCACGACTCTTGTCTTTTTCTCATGAAACTATAAATATCTTTCCAAAAATAGAAAAATATACATATTTTAGAAGTTACATTTGGATTACTATTTTTTGGACCTGACAAAGTAGGTAGAGTATTGGAAGCCCCGACCCCCGGATTGAATTTAATCATATTTTAGAAGTTACATATTTTACTGAATGTAAAATATTTTAGAAAGAAGTTTTTTCTAATTAACATTAATAAAATCTTGTTTAAGATGGACGGAGTCACACGAAGGATTAAGTGAAATAGCAATATTATTAGGTTAAAAGAAAAAGTTAGAAAACTGGATTATATAAACTCTATTAAATAATTTTGCAGCTCCAAAAAAAAAAAATAATTTTAGAAAAATAAATATTCATTTTTTAAATAGTCAACTCTAGTGGCGGGAAAGGTCCAGAGCCAGGAGGCCCAAACAAATGGCTAGGCCGCCGAATATTGCACGAAACCAGGCCCATTT
>BRYE01000015.1:7593421-7595921 GCA_030159115.1 Actinidia arguta var. hypoleuca | reverse complement strand
TGTTTAACGGGTTGTAAATACGAAGGTCTTCTTTTTAAATCTTTGGGCAAATAGAGTGAGGATTTAAAGCAAAAACTTCACTGAATTTACACTTAAGCCGCCGTTGGGAATACAACCTGTAATATAGTGAGTTTAGTTATTTTTCCATACAACTTGGGATAAGAGATCTAGATGTTTTGAATTTTGTTGTATGAATTAATAGAAAGAAGAAAAAAACTAACCACATGCATCACCAAATATCTATTTCTTTTTGTTGTGTTAGATTCTTTTTCCAAATCACTTATCGAGGCATCAACCAAGCTTGTTACATACTGAGAGGTTGATGGAGCATTTTCCTAAAAAAGATGGTAGCAAAAATAAAAAAATACTTACTCGATATAATTATCTCAATATAGTATTCACAATCAATAAGGTTAATCGTTCACGGTAAAGCATTCTGTCTTATAATGATTGTGTTTTCTGTCACTCAAACCATGTTTCAGTCAACTTTGTGACGAGTGGTTGGCCTGGAATCAACAAGGGTCGGGAAAAAATTTCTTGCTGCCACTTTGTCCGTTACTGTTTTTTTGTTCTTGTATTTTCCATTTATTGCAGTGGTTCAACGTTAGAGGATTATTCAAATGGTTCGTTAATCAAACTCCTTATCACGTGCCATAAATTAAATTCTCATAAATGAAATGGGTAAGAGAGCCATCTCCTTTTCTAGCTCAGTTTTTCTGGGCACGTAACAGAACATCTACACGGCCTAACTACGTTTTGGGTAGGGATACTTCTTCCACTAGCAATTATTTATATAACCTTGAGGTTGCTAGTATATCCGACTCCTTATGAGGATGATTCTATTGATATCCTAAACATTGCGCCCCATTTAGTGATTGGGGTAATCCATTTCATGCTGGTACTGCCTATTTTATGTGATTCAGAAACTAATTCAGCAATCGTTTCCGAATTTTTGACACTCGAGCTAATATGTAATTCCCAGATGAAGCAAATTCTAGCACAATCAGTTCTATTCTATGAAGCATGCGTACTTCAAAAATTATGCCCTACTCATACCGGTACTTGCATGCTACCAATAGACCAGAACGCGAAAGTTAATTTCTGCCTGCTGCTCCTTCCTGTTATCCATTTTGCTTCCGTCACCAAACCAAATTGTTTCATGCTACCATTCTTGTGCAGGGGCAATACTGAAGAAGATGCTTTGGAGAAACTACAGGTACACACACTTTTTTTTCCTTGTATTTCAGAAGTAGACCAAATAGTTACTTCGGGGTCGGAAGTAACTAGCGCTGCATCTGGCAAGAAGGCCGGGACTGTGACTACCGCCCTTGGATGCCGCTGTTTGGGCCTTCAAAAGATTGGGCTCCTTGGCCAAACAAGGACTGGTGTAATCTTATTGCCAAATGCATGAAGCTTATGTTTGGATTTCGGATTGATGATTTTATCTGGTTGGCCATAAGAGTGCCTAAAATGTGACTGTCTTGTAGGTCGTCGATGCAAACCACTATTACAACTGTTCACGGTTTGGATTTATGCGATTTTAGTGAAATTCATAAACCAAACCATTCTTTAACAATTCAAGAAAAATCTAAATAAATTGAGCTACTACAACTGTGAATTGAATCAGACCAAATCATAATAGAATGTAGTTTGTTTTGGTTATATATAGGCGTAGTGATGAGCCAATTTGGTGAATTGTTCATGCAGGTTTGTGCGTAGAAAAGGGAGGTACCCAACTATGGGCAGACCTCGGGGTCCTGGTGGCACAGGATAAGCAACTATTGGCTTTGCAAACGCCCATCGGTACCAGAAAATGGCTAGTACGAAAATTGAGACCGTGAGAAGTGCCCGACTTAGCTCATCTTTCTCCGCTTTTTCATCTTTTGTGCTGCTAACTTCCCACCACCATGTCCAAAGCCTATCTAAAAGACCAAGAAGCATGGTAAACAAACTCCAGTCAATATGTTTTTCAGGAAAAGTTCAAGCAACCACAACTTAAAGATTGTATCTAAGAGCTTATACTACTATATGGATGTGTTGATTCAATTTGAGATATGGGAAAGAAGAAGGATGACTCTATTGATGCGGTGCCGGTTCATCCACTCATTTTTTGAGGCTCAAATTAGACTAGCCTCGTAATGGCTAAACTTATCCAAAAATAAGTCAAATGGTTTTTTGTTGATCTACTATAGAGGAAAAAGAAGGGGACAAAGCAACAACAAAGGATTGAGCTCATACTCCACAGTTAGAGCTGATTTGAGAGGCATCTGATTTTTCAACAAGATTTTGGCACCATCTGAAACAATTGAATCCACTTGGATTTGAAGTGTCATTACACTCCAAGTGATCAGATGGTGACAACTGAATGTGGACACAATAATGACTAGCTGTTGAAGGAACCATTGTCGATTTAATGAACTTATAAGTTAAAATATAAGGATAAGAATAAGAGTGCAACTCAAAATGGAAAAGTCTAGGTCAACTCTGTTTGTTTCGACGT
>BRYE01000015.1:7540921-7543421 GCA_030159115.1 Actinidia arguta var. hypoleuca | reverse complement strand
ATTATTCAAAGTGGACAAACGCTTTAGGACATTGAAAAAGAAAAAAAAAATAGACAAATAAATTAGGGAAGATGAAGTATTACTATTGAAGTTCTTCAGCCAAAAACTTTAACAAGCTTAATTTTTATGACAAAGTTAAATGTCTTTTAGTAGGTTTTTGTAAAAACTTAAAAACTTTTAGGTTGGTAAAAGTCCATTCTTTAAAACATAATCTAAAAGCATTAAAATGGTAATTTCTCATAATCAATTTTAAACATTTTGTAAAGCTATTTCTCTTCCACGATTAGATGAAGAACCTGTGCCAAACAATGTCAAATAACATAGCACAGATTCCAATGCGTCAGAATCTAAAAGCTAATGTTAGAAAAGTTTTTGACAAACACCATGTCTCTAAAAAACCATTCTCTGAGTTGATTAATTTCCGTTGTTGAAATGTAGGAGGAGATACTTTCACATGGAGAAGAATTGTTAGTGGTGAGGCAATTAATGGGGGATGAGAACTCAAGCAAATTGGTTAGAGAAGCCATGAACAAGCTGAGTATGGAAGAAGAAGAAGAAGAGAACCAAAAAAAACAGGCTAAAGACTTTAGCAGTCTTGCAGATTTAGATGCAGAGATTGTCTCACTAAAAGCACAAGTAGTGGAGCTACAAGCAAAAATAGATGCACTAACAAACAAACGTGCACGTTTCATCTTTAGGTAACATGATATATGTGGGTCTCATTCAACTCCTGAAGAGAATTTGGGTGACTAGTAAGATAGTTATCAAGGGAGATGGACTTAAAGAACGGGCGGGCTCCATTTAAAGAAGGCGGCAGTACGTGTATATGATGATAATTTGACCGGTAAGAGCATCTCCAATCCTTCGTCAAAATTTTTCATCAAATTTAAATTAGATGAAAACGTTTAACTTATTTTCCACAAGAAATTAGTGCATATAAATTAAAATATTTTAAGGGAATATTACAAGAAAAAAACAGGGGTTTGTTCTTAACAACAACTTAAACTTTGTAGTTTCAATTGTAAAAAATAAAATTTTAGAGTTTTGATTTAGTCACAATTAAAATCGCCTATCAGCCTCCGTATCATTGAGGTTGACAAAATTAATTAATTCTTGCCAGAAATTGAAGAAATAACGTGTTTCAATATCATCACCATTTAATCTATACAATTATGGCTTATTTTCAAGTAAAAATTTAAAAAGTAGCTTGAAAATGAATCATAATTATATTGATTTTACCATGACAATGAGCTCTAATTACATCGATAATGGCTTTTAAAGAGTGATAATTTTGAAATATGTGAATTTGTTTTTGGACAAGAATCAATTGCTTCTGTCAACCTTATTGAAACAAAAATTGACTAACGGATTTAATTGTGATCAGTTCAAATTACAGGGTTTAATTTATTTCAATTAAAACTACATAATTTAATTTATTACTTGGCCCCCTTTTTTTGTAATTTCCTCATATTTTAATTTTTAATATACTTATGTAAATATTTATATATTTATATATTTAATATGAAATATATTTAATAAGAATTTAAATGTCAAGACATAAATTTCGGAGGTAAATTTGTTGTATTATTGAAATTTTAAAGTTGTGGGCAAATCTTGGAAAAGCCTGTAAATGATTGGATTTTTTCCCTAAAAAAAACCTCAGATGAAAATAGAGATTTGGATTAACAGAGTAATGTCCACTTTGCACCTTTACACTTTTAACTAAAAAATATATTGTGCACCATGTATCTCAAAAGTGAACAATCAATACTCTATACTTTTAGTCAAGATTCACTATCCCATTTTGTTAACTTTCTATCCAAAAACTAAACGGAAAGGGGCTTGACCTCTATTTTGGGATATTATAATAACAACAACTACTCCCACCCAAATCATTGTCTTCCTGCTCACTAAAAAACAGAGAAATGAGAATTTATTGTTGAATAAAATAAATGAAATATAAATTAGTGAATGAAATCCATAATTAATTTCTCCCAAAATTTTCAAAATCCATAATCAATTTCTCCCAAAAAAATTGCTCACAAACCCTGATGAGGGGTATATTTTTCACCTATTTATCTGAACAGAACCTCCTTGCCACCAAGAAGTTTATATCGCCAAATTCTTTCGTGATCATATGACTCGCCCAAGCTCCATGGCTGCCACAAGTATTCACTTCGTCTATAATAGTGAGGTTACCTATTTTACGACACTTTGCATCCACTGTGAAGATATGATGACATCAAGACTCCATCCCCATGAGACTCCTCCACTACGTCGCCTATAATCGCGGTTTTATTCTCCAAATGACATCTCTTTATTTTATCTCCGATATCTGCGGGATTTCTTTTCATAATTAGCCACCCGAAGATCTCTCCTTAATCTTCTTGCACGGCTCTCCATTCTTTAACTATTAAAAAGGTCGCTCCCCAATCATAAAGAGGTACGACTAAACCCTTGCATTCTCACTCTAAGAGCTTTGGTATTTTGCTTTGTCTAA
>BRYE01000015.1:7508421-7513421 GCA_030159115.1 Actinidia arguta var. hypoleuca | reverse complement strand
CGGTGGTTCCCACCACCACCTGCGGCGATTTTGGTCTTCACTTTCTCGAACTCGGACACCCGGCACGGTATCTGGATCCGACCCGGATGATCGTACCCGTACTCTTTCTCAGCCTCCCTCAACAAGTCCCCAAAAAGCGGGTGGTTTAAGTAAATCACCGGCACAAAAAAACAATGCGCGTCGTCTTCTCTCTCCCCCACGTACACCGGCAATTGCCCCTTCGGCACGCTCGCCGGTTTCAAAACAATCGGGTCTTGACCTACCCGATTGTAACCCGATTTCAAATTTGGAAAGCAGAGACCTTTGGCTCCCTGCTTCAGGGAACGACACAAATTGCAGAGCTTGGACATGGCTTCAGCGTACGGCGTCGTTTTTCGACGGATTGACCAATTGAAGACATTCACGAGCTTGCGACCCAGCTTGAATCCTCTGGTCTTCCTCATGATTTTTGGAAAATTAGTGACAATTGTTAAATGGGCATGTTTCGAAAAGCCCTGATTTGAACTGGGTTTGTCAGATGTTAGGTCAAGGATCTGAGATTGACATAGAAAGATCTGTATATATATATATATATATAGCTACCCTGTTCTCTTCTGAATTGCTCTTGAAGTGTAATATTTATATTCCCTTTGAATATATATACATATATGTATGTGTATAGCTACTCTGTTCTCTTCTGAATTGCTCTTGAAGTGGAGTATTTATAATCCCTTTGATGGTGGAATTGTGTGGTACACCGTACAGCTTTATATGCCAGAGACGAGAGAGTCAACACGTGCGGGAGGAATATTTTTAGAGAGAGAAAGAGAGAGACGTGGTCGGCACGCGGAGCAGACTATGAGATGGGATTTGTGGAAGTAGTTGGGGGTGAATTCCACCTTTGGTCTCTGTAGTTTATGAAAAGTTTTACATTGATCCTTTTAGTTTCTAGGAGTGTAATTGGTTTGGTCAGTTCGGTTTTGAGAGAAATTACAAATCCTAATCCAAAGTTTTATTTTGTAGAATTGTGAAACTGAAATCTATACTTGTGGTGGAGAAATCGAACGGTTTTATCGAAGTGAATTCGGTTCAATTTTTTTATTTGGGCCATTTTGGGGGTTTTCTATTAAAAATTATATCAATCATTAGATTTCAAATCTAAAAATATAAAAGACTAATTGAGTGAATATTGACTTTTTTGACTATTATAATGCCATGGTTTGCGCCTTTCAATAATAAAATTTATATTACAAACCCATAAATAAGTTAAAACTAGTAATTTAAATAATTTATATAAGCAAATATTTGACTATTTTGATTGATTTTTAAATGATTGATGGAGATTTAAATCTACAAATAGATATTGCAGTTTATAAAATATATATTGGCTTATATATTTTTAGTTCGATTTTAAATAATTTGAGAGATCATGAATCGCACCTACCTAAACAAAGAATTTTTGATTTTTTAAAAAATAAAGTCAAACAGATTGACCAGCTTTACAAAATAAAATTGAACCTAATTTTTTGGTCTTTTCGATTTTATCGGTTTTTCTTACACTCCTAATTATAATCCTTGAGTTTTCAAAAAATTTAATTCATTCCCTCCATCTAAATCCGTTACAGAGGTTAGGGAAAAATTAAAAAAAAAATGCAATCTCCATTAAGATTTTTGACGAATTTGCATAGAGGGACCACGTTACAACTAATTGGAAATTGCAGTATATAATTGTCTAAATTAGAACTACAGAGGTCAAAGTGAAACTTTGCGAAAGTACAGGGACCAATGACAACGTCAAGGAGGGAGAGAGATTCAATACGAGTGAACAGGTCAACTGCTTGTTAGAGTCAGGTCATTGGACGGTCAGATGCTTCGCGGATGTATCTAGCTTTCAGATGAGTCGCAGTAAATACATTCCTATTCCACTTGGCCACTGGCCAATATAGAAAAATTATACTTGGAAAAATCAAAACTTTACGTGGAGGCATAAAAATCCTCACACTTTATTGTCCTTGCAAGTGGAATAGGAATTACGGTTTATCCCCAAAGACAAATTCACTGTTAAGAATTACGGTTTCCGTTCACCAGAGATTTGGTGAGATACCACTTTAAAAGAGTTAAAATTATATTGATTTGTTAACGAGTGTCTTGTAATATTGAATAAGAATACATAAAATACATATATATATTCGTTTTCTAGTTAACGTCCATGATGAATGTATAAATATTTTAATTTTTTTTAACTAATGTCCGAGGAGCGCAATTCATTGTTTACCTCGTTTGACTCGTAATTAAAAAGTGTTAATTTTTATTTAATTTATAGTAATTCTTTTACATTATTAAAATCTCTTTTTTTTTGATTTGTTCAAGTAGAGGATTTAAAAATGTTAGAAAAAAATAAGCTCCCCCCCCCCCTTTATGCTTTTTCCTTTTTTAAAATAATCATTTTTTTAATTACTTGATTCCTCTACTCTACGGGAATTCAGTTTTTTTTTTTAAATTTTGACCAAAATATTAAAAAACAAAATCATTAAGGCCAAAAAAAAAAGTGAAAAGATAAAAAAATAAATAAAGAATTTGCCCCAAAGAAGGCCAAATTAAAATATTTTATAATGAAATCCAACTTTATCTCAGCCGGGTGATAAGCAGGTAAATATTACTCTGCTTAGATTTTATAACAATAAGACTCAAATCAAAACATCATATGCTTGGTAAAAAAAAACATCTCGACGACAAAAATCGAATAACTAAGGCCCCATTAGACCTGTAAGTTTTATATATGTTGTCCGTAAAATATCTCAGTTGTTTTTAATCTATTTGGCTTGAGCTTTTTTATTTGGACATGTGATTTTTTAATATGGTTTTTCATGGTCCATTTTGCCTAATTTTTTTTACTAAATCCATCAAAACTAGTAATTTTTTTACTAATTCATAATTTTTTAATTATCCCAAATAAAAAATTTAATTTTGTATTTTACTTTTCATATTTTAGCCAAATATGAAAACCATGTAAGCTCTAGCAAAGTCAAACGAGGCTCACTGTTCATATTTTCTGACTTTTCTCTTAAACGAATCCAGTACGCCGAAAGTACGCTGTGTAAATGTTTGCTGTCACGCTCTCATTGGTTCATTTGAGGTTGGGGGATTAGGACCCCGGAAGATTAAATTCCCTAATGTAATTGACCTCTAAAGTTAACCATACACGTGTCTTTCAAAGTCAAAATAGGCCTAAAATGTCTCCCTCGTTTTTGGCTTGTTTGACTAGCCTTTGAATGGTCTTTATTTTCTCTCAATAGAGTAGGTTAGTCCAGTTGAGCTATGGAAGTTTAGTCAAACGTTAAAAAGGGAATAGTTGAGAGAGAAGATACATTTAAACTGGCTCAGGATTCCCTGGCCTAACATTTTTATTTCACTCTCTTGTCCCACCTCTAAATGGTTAACACCTGTCTATTTATAATTGATCAGGAGAGATTGTGTAATTATCTGGATCCCCTGGCCTAACATTTTTATCTCACTCTCCTGTCCCACCTCCAAATAGTTGACACCTGTCTATTTATAATTGATCAGGATAGATTGTGTAATTATCTAATTACACAATCTCCCTTGATAAATTACAAATGGACAGGTGTCAACCATTCACAACTGGGACAGGGGAGTGGAACAGAAATGTTAGGACAGGAGATCCGAACCCATTTAAACTGTGTTTGAATTATGAATTTAGAGAGTAGAAATGAAAAGAAAAGAAAAAAAATAGAGGAATCGAAAGTTTTTTAGACCCAATTTGGGATATTATTTTTTTTATTCTATGATTTTTGAGATTTTTTTGTTTTTAGTAAAAAAAAATTATCGTTTAAATAAACTTTTATACTTTTTCGCTTACTGTTGACAAGAAGAGGCAATTGTTTTCTCTTGGTTCGGGCAATTTGTCCTTTATTCTTCTGGTACGGATCTTAATCAAAATAATAACACATTAAGATCTAGTTTGGGACATGAGTTTTCTTGATTTTTTGATTTTCGAGTTTTTCTATTTTAAATAATTTTTTTCGCAGTTTGATTAAAATTTTATATTTTCGGATTCCTCTTGATGAGGAGAGTCCGAAAAAAAAATCAGCTAATTTGAAAAAAGTTTACTAAAAGCAGAAAAAAAATCATTTTAGAAGGTTTTTTAGGGATAAAAATATTTTTTCTTCATTTTTAGTGATTTTTTTTAAATTAGATGTAATTTTTTTAATTTTTGTACTCCTCTCCTCAAGAAGAACTAGAAAAGTATAAAATTTTGATCAAACGACGAAAAAAAATACTAAAAATAAAAAAAATTAAAAATAAGAAAAGTAAAAAACTAATATCCCAAACTAGGCATCAGCCTTGCTTGGCCTAATTTTTTTTCAAGATATTTTTAGATGTTGTTTTTAAATTTTTTATTTTTAGTGAATTTTTTTTCACTATTTGATAAAATTTTTAGAGAGAAGTGTAAATATAAAAAAATTGTTCAATTTTTTTTTATAAAAAAAGTCAACTAAAAAGCCAGCTAATTTTTCAAATAAAAATGATTGGTTTTAAATAAAAATACTCAAAGAATTAGCTAATCAAAGCCATTTTTGCCTGCAAAATAGCGAAATTGTTCACTAGTAACTTGCCATTTTTGAATCTAAGAGCTTCTTCTGTGCATTTGTTATTTCGGTTACTATTGTTATACTTTACATGAAATTCCAAAATCTAAGTACTTCGAGAGTGTACGATTTGGGACTTGTTGCCAAATATGACATAGATTTAGCTATAGATATATTTTAGCAAGAGCATTTGTCAGTGTATCTCTTGATGGGTAATGTGATTTGATTTTAGTGAAAAAATAGAAAAAAATATAATTATACTCTTAGAGTAGCGTTGCTATACTTAAAACAGCTTGACAATATTCATTGTTATATGGTTATATCGCTACAATACTTACTTAACTAGTAGGGGTGTACAAAAAACCGGATGAATCGTGGAATATGACTGGAATTATTGGTCTTTTTACAGTC
>BRYE01000015.1:7483421-7490921 GCA_030159115.1 Actinidia arguta var. hypoleuca | reverse complement strand
TAAAAATCTGAAAAAACACATTTCCAAGGAAATATTAAAAAAAATCGTGTCTTCAAATTCTCATAATATATATTTCAAAATTATTTTTTAAAATTGATTCTGAAAATTAAACCAAATAGAGATGCTAATTGAAAGATTGAAAGTCACCTACCTGAGGTTCCCAAGTAGCTAGCGAGAGGCAAATATGCAAGCTCGTGAAATATAAGCATAAAACTAGACCTCTAGAGATCTAAGGTTTGGAGATTTTGGTGGGTTTTAATAGTGGGGCAATCAGAGGAGATCAAAGAATCAAAGGTATGTTCTCATGATTGATCATGTGGTATGGTCTTTAGAGTACAGTTATTGACTTGTGAGATGATTTTACTTGGGTTGAAGTGAAGCATGGCAGTCCCTTTTAAGCAATGCCATTTCCACAGGAACATCATCATTGGGCGTGCTCTCTCATCAACTCATACTTCACCATCCCTCACTTCCATGCACCTAGAGAGAGAGAAATGAAGGCTTTTGTTGGCGGGTGTCCGGACCCTCTGTTCTAAAAATTCTCTGTGCAATCATTGATATTAAGGAAAGGGCTGTCAGTAGCGATAGTCACTTCAGAAATTTGAAAAAACTTTCTTATAATAGTAATACTAATATGAATATGCTCAAATTATATAGTTTCGCTGTACTGACGGAATTATTTTTCATTTTAAAAAAAGTAAAACTTGCCTCTTAGCATATATTTGGGGGTTGCTTGTATATTTGCTCATTTAATTTTTTGATAATAATACTCCCTCATCTCATATGAACGATAGGTCTCATAATAAATTTAACTAGTATGAGTATATTACTCACTATTATGTGAGAAAAAATCATTGCTCTCAAAGTATTGAATAATTATTCTTCACTCCCATATTGTAACATGACTTGCAGTTAGAAAGAATGGTATGTCAAAAGGAATTAGGTTAAGTTGATGCCCTTCAATTCTTGTAAATGATTTTGTAGATAGATAACATATATTTTTAACTTTTTGAGTGAAATTAATTGTCATGGAGAATGAAAAAGTATTTAAAAATAAAATGTGGGGTCAGTTTAGTCTTTTAATTTATTGTTTGAGACCAATTTACTTTTTGTTGACTATTTGAGAGTTAATATAGAGGGGTTTTTTTTTTGAAAAAAACGGAAAATTGAAATAACTTAATAATCAAACTTTATCTAGTACTAGAGATGAAGTTTGAAACGTGATTTTTACTGATTCCATTAACTTTATTTTTTACTTTTCTTTTTTCTCCACCAAATTCTTTATCATCGAAACACGGCCTTTGACAATTACAATACTATTTTTACTGGTATGTTCCATTGCAAAATTCAATAAAACAGACCATGCGCATCGATGCAGTGTTTAATTTTGTCAGCATAGCCTACATTATTATTAGGGTTGTTTAATTTATGTTGTTTGCAGTCTAAGCAACATTATATTATATCATTCAGTAGCCTATGTGACCAACTCCTCCTCCATGTGATCTCACTGCCACAATGCATCATTTGAATGTTTTCTTACTCCCCAGATCCAACATCTCCACAGTTCTCGGAGTCTTGACTATTGGATGCATAGAGTATATACATATTCTCATTTGAGGTCATTGACATTTTGTCACACTATACATTTTCAGAATACAGTAATGTAAGGGGCCAAAATAGGTTGGTTACGTGTTGATTGACTCCCTATATTTCAGAAACTGTATGGAGTGATTGTTATTATTAAAAATCTCAGAACAAATTCAATGAAATTTATCAACATTACAAAATGGGGATCAAGAGAATTTTCTTCCGTCCAAATAGAATCACCCAGAAAGTGATTGCTAAATTTACCAATATACCAACTATACCATTCAATTTCCTAGCCTATACAATGGTATATTACGTACGAATGATCAGAACAAAGGTGTAGATACGGTCCACTTTGTATCATTAGTTTGAAATTTGAATACGGTCATATATATTTGATATCATTAGGTTCCAATTCGAATGCACAAGTTGAAAATACGGGTTTAGTGGTCTAGGCCTACAACTTGAAAGTTTGATCACTTTCAAGATCTCAGGTTCGAAACTTCCTAAGTGCTATCAATTCACTTCGTCTTTAATCGAAGTCCACCAAGTGAAAAGTGAGATTACTTCTCCGAATTAGTTGATCCTCTGGTCGGATACCAAGTTATCAAAAAGGTTCGTGCTTCTCTGCAATTTATTTTTGGATTGCATGGGTCCAAGCATTTTGAGTCCATTTTGATTATCTAAACAACTCATATTGTTTTCGTTGAGAACTTTAATACTATAAAAATTTTAATACTATAAAAAATCAAGTTAATCGAATACAGATCAATAGTCAATAATATTTTGTATCAAGATAAATGCATATAATCATATGTGGTACACTTATATATTAAGTAATAAATAGTATTAAACGAATAATGACCGATCAACGTAATTTTTTATAATAAAAATTATTTACAATGAAATTTATAATATGAATAATTTAAATACTAAAAATGAGTTTAAAACGGGAACTAAAAGGCTCGGACTGTACTGCTGGACTTCAGAGAAGCAGTTGGTATCGAAAAACACATTTGGAGAGAGAGAGAGAGAGAGAGATCCAAGTTATCATGAGATGTAATGTACCAGTTGATGAGTTGCTAATGACATAGCAGAGAATGGTTGACATGAGGAGAGGGCACATGCCCTGATCGGAAATGCTTGAAGTGTGGCCCAAAACGGGGACAAAAAATGTCCTAGTAATTGATGGTTGTAGCACACTTTGTCCGAGCTATCTATGGAATTGGTCTGGTCCACTTGCAAAAACAATGAGTGAAGGCCAAGCAATTTCATGGATTTCTTAAAGAAGCCAAGGAGAGTTGAATTCTCCTTTTAATCATTTAAGGTCGTTTTGGGTAAGCTTAAAAATCTCGATTTTTGTTGTTTGGTATAATTAAAAATCATGTAGTTTTTTGGTAAATGCTTGAGATATAAAATGACTTTTTTTTTGTTTTTTGCGACGTCACTTTACCATTTTGCCCCAAAATAAGACATATAGTTAGTAAGAGTTTGCTCCTAGCTTTAAATTAATTTTTGAAATTTTAATGGAGTCAATGTTGATACTTTGTTAGCTTAAGTAATTTTTTTGGTTTATCCGAAGTCGAGGAACTGAAAAAATATACAAAACATCACTAATAAAAATTTGTTAACTTTTTTGGTTCCTCTAGGCACATCGAAAAGGTAAACAAATGTTACCATTTTTTTTTAAAAAAAAAGAATCATTAAAATTAGAAGATAACAAAAAAACTGTATATTCCTTTGCGCACCATGCACTTATACTCTTCACTTCTAATAATATCAGTCGACCCTGTTCACTTTAGATTAAGTTTAAATGTGACCCTCCCGTTTATATTCCATTCAATAAATGACTATGCAATCTTTTTTTTTTACTTAATTGAATAATATATGAACAAAATGATCGCATTGATACTTAATCTAAAATGTAAGTAATTAACTAACACAAAAATAAAATGAAGTGTGTAAAATAAATTTATAATGAAAATACCAAGAGGTGAAAATGGAATTTCCCCTTCAAATAAAGAACCAGATTGGGAAAACTTGTATAGAGACAAAATCATTGTTCCTTTACCACCCCAAAATAAACACTTACCTCAAGATTCGTGGTATGATTTCTTGTTAATCTCTTCTCTAGGTAGGTCTTATATATATATATAAATACCAAGTACTAGCTCTGATCGAGCTAGGGCATGCATCGTTGCCAAACTGTCACTCTCTAGCAAGCTTGGCGGAGTCAAGATATCCGAGTTAGGTCAAGCACCGTTGTCAGGCTAGCGCTCTATAGTAAGTCCAGCGGGGTCACTGTACCGGAGCTCGATCGAGATGCGATAATGTGCGACGATCCCAAGGCACGTCAAAGACAGAGATGTGGCTTGCATGGTAATGTCTTCTCTGACAGCCATACACTTGGATCGAGACGTCGACAACATAATGACTAGCTACCAACCAAGCCTTAGGGGCATGGCTGTGTTAATTGCCTACTTACTGACATAGCAGTGGGCGCGTACCGGCATGTGCCAAGTTGTAATCTGTCTAGAGACAAGACAGCGAACATGTTAATACACACGCTGAGTCAGGCTATAAAAAAAAAACTGTTATTCTCACCAAGGTACACGATTTTACCTATGAAAACAAATATATACTTTCTCTCTCTACATTTTCGGTCATCTAACTTGACCGTCGGAGAGACGTTTCTCGAAAACAGCTCTAGCGGTCGAAATTACTATTTTGGTGTTACAGCTATGGCATTACTGGATGACGGGTTCAAACCACCAACGCAAGTGTCTATCCTCGACTTTCTTTCTCTCATCCCTCAAACATATACACCCCACAAATGGAGTCGTCTGTGAAAAATCGATTATAGACATTTGCAAAGCTAGTTTTAATGGTATCGCAAGCAGAAACCGTTCTGGCAGTCATGAAACTCGCAGGGAGACCCTTCATGCACTTAAAACTCCTTGGCGCAGAGGTGGTAAACTACTAGAGGATGCTCAAAAGGTGGCAAGGCCATCTTTGGGCAGAACCTAAGTCGGTTCCTCCCTAGAGCAACAAATAGCCAGGACATAACAATCCAGCCCCTGCAAACACTGTTTATATTCCATTCAATAAATGACTATGCAATCTTTTTTTTTTTACTTAATTGAATAATATATGAATGGAAGGATCGCATTGACACTTAATTTAAAGTGTAAGTAATTAACTAACACAAAAATAAAGTGAAGTGTGTAAAATAAATTTATAATGAAAATACCAAGAGGTAAAAATAGAATTTACCCCTTCAAATAAAGAACTAGATTGGGAAAACTTGTATAGAGACAAAATCATTGTTCCTTTACCCCAAAATAAACACTTACCTCCAGATTCGTGGTATGATTTCTTCTTAATCTCTTCTCTAGGTGGGTCTTATATATATATATATATATATATATATATATATATATATATATATATATATATATATATATATATAAAATACCAAATACTAGCTCTGGTCGAGCTAGGGTATGCATCGTTGTCAAACTGTCACTCTCTAGCAAGCTTGACGGGGTCAAGATACTCGAGTTAGGTCAAGCACCGTTGTCAAGCTATTGCTCTATAGTAAGTCCAGCGAGGTCACTGTACCGGAGCTCGATCGAGATGCGATAATGTGCGACGATCCCAAGGCACGTCAGAGATAGAGATGTGGCTTGCATGGCAAGGTCTTCTCTGACAGCTCCACACTTGGATCGAGACGTCGACGACATGATAGCTAGCTACCAACCAAGCTTTAGGGGCATGGTTGGGTCAGCTGCCTACTTACTGACATAGCAGTGGACGCGTACTAGCACGTGCCGAGCTGCAATCTGTCTAGAGACAAGACAGCTAGCGTGTCAAGACACGCGCTGAGCCAGGCTATAAAAGAAGAAATGTTATTCTCACGAAGGTACACGATTTTACCTATGAAAACAAATATATACTTTCTCTCTCTACATCTTCGGTCATCTAACTTGACCGTCGGAGAGCCGTTTCTCGAAAACAGCTTCAACGGCTGGAATTACGATTTTGGTGTTGCAGTTAGGGCATTACTAGATGATAGGTTGAAACCACCAATGCAGCCGTAAAACCAATGCAATTTTCTATCCTCAATTTTATTTCTCTCATCTCTCAAGCATATACACCCCACAAATGGATCCATCTGTGGAAAATCGATTATAGACACTTGCAAAGCCATTTTTGATGGTATCGTAAAGCAGCAACCGTTCTGGCAGTCATAAAACTCGTAGGGAGAGTCCTTATGAACTCAAAACTCCTTGGCGCAGAAGTGGTAAACTACTAGAGGATGCTCAAAGGGTGGCCAAGGTTATCTTTGGGCAGAACCTAGGTCGGTTACTCCATAGAGCAACAAATAGCCAGGACATAACAATCCAGCGCCTGCAGACACAGTTAGCCAAATTGGCACAAATTCTGGTAGATAACAGACTGATGAAACCGCTACAAATAGATGTAGGAGTACCCCTCCAAATGTTTTTCATTAGGAAAGAGCTAGCTAAGCTCCCCCAGCTCCAAGATCTTCCTATGAGGCTTTACACTTGGAGAGAGTTAGTCAAGCCCCCCGCGAGCTCCAAGTTCTTCCCCCCGAGATTATTCATTTCAAGAGAGCTAGCTGAGCTCTCCCGAGCTCCGAGCTCTTCCCCAAGAGGCTTTGCACTTGGAGAGAGTTAGTCAAGCCTCTCTCAAGCTCCAAACTCTTCCCCACGAGATTCTTCATTTGGAGAGAGCTAGTCGAGCTCCCCTAAGCTCCGAGCTCTTCCCCAAGAGGCTTTACACTTGGAGAGAGTTAGTGAAGATCCTCGCGAGCTCCAAACTCTTCCCCACGAGATTCTTCATTTGGAGAGAGCTAGCCGAGCTCCCCCGAGCTTCGAGCTCTTCCCTAGAAGATTTTAAATTTGTAGAGAGCTAGCCGTGCTCCCCCGAGCTCCGAGATCTTCCCTAGGTGGCCTTACACTTGGAGAGAGTTAGTCAACCTCCCCGCGAGCTCCAAACTCTTCCCTACGAGATTCTTCATTTGGAGAGAGCTAGCCGAGCTCCACTGAGCTACGAGTTCTTCCCCAGGAGGCTTTACATGAGATTCTTCATTTGGAGAGAGCTAGTCGAGCTCCTTCGAACTCTTCCCAGGAGGCTTTACACTTGGAAAGAGTTAGTTAAGCTCCCCGCGAGCTCTAAACTCTTCCCGACGAGATTCTTCATTTGGAGAGAGTTGCTGAGCTTCGAGCCCCTCCCTAGGAGACTTTACACTTGGAGAGAGTTAGTCAAGCTCCCCGCGAGCTCCAAACTCTTCCCCACGAGATTCTTCATTTGGAGAGAGCTAGTTGAACTCCCAGCTCTTCCCGACGAGATGCTTTATTTGGAGAGAGCTAGCCGAGCTCCCCCCGCACTCTTCCCCAAGAAGCTTTACTTTTGGAGAGAGTTAGTCAAGCTCCCCGCGAGCTCCAAACTCTTCCTTGCAAGTGTCTATCCTCGATTTTCTTCCTCTCATCCCTTAAACATATACACCCCACAATACACACACATGCATGTATGTATGTATGTATGTATGTATGTATGTATGTATATTATATGTAAACCCGAGTTTGTGATAATATATTTACCAGTTGCGACCTTTGTTGTTTAATGCATTTTTGGGATGGACCCATTTGTAATTGAGACTTTAGGGATGAAAATACAGAATCGGATAGGTTGAAAGCATAAGAAAACAAAAATTAGTAAAATGAAACAATATTTATTGATGTCCTATGCTTCTGACGGATACAAGATTCGAATTTTAAATAAATTTTCAAGAGCTCTGGCACAAGGATACCATCCGAACTTACTAAGAAGTGATAGTTCCGCGGTAGCGGTCGTTCTAGCTTAGTCAGAAATGGTGAATGATATTTT
>BRYE01000015.1:7428421-7438421 GCA_030159115.1 Actinidia arguta var. hypoleuca | reverse complement strand
CTAATTTGTAATTGATTGCTTTTTTTTTTCTTTTTGCAAAAAATTGTTTCTTTTGGTTTTTGGATAGTTTATTTACCATTAAAAACCTATTACCTATCCATTATAGAGTAGTTATTGGGATCCTCCTTTAAATTAATGCACATCACATTAAATTTTCAAGGTCAAAGTGACATAATTTAGGCCTTGGGAGTGAGGCAACAATATCTCTTTCTCTTGTTTGTTTGAGATAATTTTTACTTAAATTAAATTAATTTTTTTTTTAGAAAATTTTTATCTTTTACTCAAATGTTGTGGGTACGTCTTTAGTAGACGAACTAGAAAAATAAAAAAACAATACATAAATTCTAAAAAATACTAAAATTTAAATTAATCTAAATAATTTTTTTAAGATGCCACCAGTGTAAAGTGGTTTAGTCATAATTAAGATCGACTATGTCAAAAAAGTAAGTTAATTAGTCATATTATCAATTGAAAATAGAATGTTAATAAAAATTTGATTACAAAGGTTAATTAAAAAAATTGCATCTCAAAAAACAAGAAAATATAATTTTTAATAAATAAATATTACAAATTTAAATAATTTAAAATTTTAACATTTAAATATTAAAAGGCCTCTTCTTTATTTCACTTTGGCCACCAAAAGTGTTGGGCCGCCCCTAATTATAACTTTATTGGAGTGTAAGAAAAATCGAGAAAATCGAACCGACATAAAAAAACGATCGAAAAATTCGGTTTTATTCGATTTTAGTTGCTAGTCAAGAGATTTGGGTTTCTAAAATCGAAAAATCAAAAAATTTCAGTTCAGCTAGTTTTTGTGATGTGCTAAACCGATACAAACCCAACCAAATTAACTATTTATTTATTACTAGATCTAATCTTAATCGTCCATATATATCACTCCTTGTGTTAGTTGGCTATTGCTGCTGTTATCTGTATTTTTTTTTTCTTTGCACGAATGTTAGACTTCTTAAAGTCATGTTGGCAGTTGTTAAAATTCTAATGGGATTTGTTAAACTATTAAGTTTTTAGTTTTGAGCTTGTTAATTATTACATTTGTAATTTAAAATTTGATAATTAAGTGGATATTTTTATGGAGGCCCCAAAAAATGGCAAAAAATAAAAAAAACGAACTAAATTCTCTCTAATCGAATGGTTCAATTTCTCTACTAGAAGAATAAATTTCGATTTCACAATACTTCAAACCGAAATTTTCAGTTAGCACTCGTAAGTTTTTTCAAAATTAACCCCACCAAAACCGTCCATGCGGTGAAAAGCTAAGTGGAAAAAAATCACTACCCCTTAAATAACCCAATAGATATTGTTACGGACCTACGATTCTACTAGACAATGCACACGTTTCACATTTAGTTTTAGATTTTTTACTTGTTTTCACGCAATTGCATGAATATTTATTTATTTTTCACGTATAATAATATATTTTTTGCCTATTAATTAGTATTTATAAAATAACAATTAGCGTTATATGTATTTTTTTTTTCTTACCTCTTGCAAAATGAATTTAAAATGCTAAAAAGGAGACCTCAAAAACCATTTCCCTTAAAAATCATTTTTATTTTTGAAACTTTTTTTGGGTGTAGTATCTTGAGATTCACGTGAGGATCCCACTTTAGCACGGGTTTTACATTTTATTTGGTCCCAAACAAAGCATAGAAAAAGTGATTTATATATATATATACTTTTTCTCTCTCTCTCTCTCTCTCTCTCTCTCTCTCTCTCTCTCTCTCTCTCTCTCTCTCTCTCTCTATCTATCTATCTATCTATCTATCTATATATATATAGTGAGATGGGGCAAGAAAAAAATAACTTAATTTCTATATTTAATTTTGGAAAAAATAATTTATCACTTTTAATTTTAAACAAAATAGAAAAAAAAAATAATAGGTTAACTTGAATTGACAAAGTAAAAAGTGAAAAAGAAAAGAATGAAGAAATACCTTTTTTTATCCTACATAGTTTACTTTTACTCTCAAATTAAAAACCAAACATGAGGACTAAGGCTCCATTTGGTAATACTTAAAAATTAAGTTTTTTTTAAGCTTGCTATCAAAAAAATTAAGATTTTTTGACTTTTTTACACTTTAGGTAAAATTAAGCAAAAAAAGCCATAAAAAAACTGGAAAAAACTGGTGCCAAACAGGCACTAAAGGTTACTATCTTTTTCTCCCTATTTTCTACTCTTGCCTAAACTTTTCCAAAAATATGAACAAATTTTTTTTTTATAACCAGGTGTCTATGCCAATTTGCGTGTGTCTCGACTAATTCCGGAATTTTGAAGTTCACAACCTGACGAACCTCTAGTGCTCCAAAGGCTGGAGTTCGCTATTGCAACCTTTGAGCCCCTAATTAAGTTACTCTCTTTTCCACTCAACCAAACATTCATATTTTAAAATTTATTGCTTAGATTCATTTGGGTATGATGTAGAAAAATATTACTGAAACATGCTTGACAAGAAGTTAATAAATAATGTGAAATAAGCAATTCATAAATCTAATACTATGCATAAAATAATGTGACCAATTATCTTATACGATAATATGAGGAAAAAAAATATAAGAAAAGAGTTGATTAAGTCAAGTGTTAGACACTCTTTCTTTAAGACAGATTCGCCCCCCCACATCGGTGCTCATGAGATTAACGGGCGTCTGCCTCTAGGATAAAATGATTACGGTCTTGAATAAACAGTACTACAATATTCAGACCCAGCAAATACAAACTTTAGATTTTACTCTTTCCATAAACAGTATGAATGCAATATGAATAATAAGAATGTCAAAAAAATTCTATCAACACAGAATTATGATAATAAATTTTATACATAAACCCACACTGTTTATGACCAAATCAATATGGCCTGATAATAAAATACAATATTTTTTACAAAAAAAAATAGTACAATTCTGTAGAATTTTATACAGAAACACATAATAAAATGGTTGAATATACACAGAAATTCACCACTGCAAATACAGAAATTACATAAACTGGATAAAATACTGAATTAACCGAATTAAATAAAACTTGGGTTGAAATTCGTAAAGAATTTTCAAGTCTGGAATTCAAAACAAATCAATCTTGTTTAGTCAGATTACGCCTAGAATCATTGTCGGAAAAAACTGCGAACAGACTTCGTTGGAATCTAGGCAGTATCTTTGCCTTCGTTGGAGAGAGAGAACGGGAAAGGAAAAATCACTATTTCTTTATAAAACGGAGGGAGAATTTTTTTTATATATATAGAAAAATTCGCACCCCTTAGAAATAGTGCCAGCCAAAACCGTTCTTAGGAGGAGTTGCAACCTTCCGAGTCAAACGCGTCCTTAGGAGATGTTGAAACCATTGGAATTTAAATTTGAATTTCAAAATTAAAGCGAATCCGGATCTTACCCGATCCATCAAAATATTGGGTCGAACCACGTCCAAAAAATAATTATGAAATTGGACCAAGTCTTTTTTAATATCCCCTTGAACCGAGCTGTCCGGATGGCAGTCGCCGCGCGTGGGGGGTGTAGTGAGAAACTTAGGTTATCTAAGTCTCCTCTCCGTTAAAAGATTGGGTATTCCCAAGGGCACATCTTAGGCTTCCAAACTTAGGCTTTATATACTCATTATTTTTTTCATAGGGAATCAATGTGGGATAAACTTTTATTTTCACCCAATATCTATACTCATGGTACTTACTTTGAAGGTCATTATCTCATTCAAACTTCCATGAATTTGAGCAAATAAATACTTGTTCTTCATCTTCTCATTGAGGAGAATACAAAGCACCTTAGACCTATTAAAAAAATATGTAAATCCCACCTTAAAATGGCTCATAGTTGGTGTACCACACTAAATATTCTAACATATGGCATCTTATATATCACTAACTTTGAATATGTACCATATCGCTTGTTTTTCGAGTAAAATTCTGAATAAAAATTATGTGAGAGAAAAAAACATAATTTGTATTTCCATTGCATTAGCTGTGTCTAGGAACTAAGAATAAAGAAGTTGTCAAAACCGTTGGCAAGTAGAAATTGTCAAACAATTCAGCTCTAAACATGGGATTTAAAAGTTGGGATTCAAATGATTTTTTTTATTCTTATATGGGTCTATTGTCAATGGTGAGTGGTAAGAATATAGTAACAATTCAAAGCTTGCAACATTAAATATGAGGAAAAAAATAAGAAGTTTTTTTTTTCTTTTTTCTTTTTTCTTTTTTTGTGTGTGTACGTTTTCAAGATTCTTTCGTTTCATTTTTAATTTTTTATTAGTAAGCAAGATTCTTTC
Source organism: Actinidia arguta var. hypoleuca (assembly GCA_030159115.1). Taxonomy (NCBI): domain Eukaryota; kingdom Viridiplantae; phylum Streptophyta; class Magnoliopsida; order Ericales; family Actinidiaceae; genus Actinidia; species Actinidia arguta. Next base: position 7,434,130 of record BRYE01000015.1, on the reverse strand, counting down.
TCAACTCTTGCAGATTCTCCCTGAATTTGAACCATCACAAGTGGGTTTTCTGGTCTCCCATGGAAACACATTGCCAATGTGACATTGGAACGATCACCCTCAGCAAAATGAAATATTAAGAGAGAGAGAGAGAGAGATTATTTTCTGCAAACCCATAAAATAATAAAAATATATTTAGTTCAAACAATATAGAACCCCTGAGATATGAGGTTATTTCAATCTAATTATTTAATTGTTGCGCTAATCGAGTAGATCATTCATAAAAAAAAATTAAATTGATCAAGCATCAATAACTACATAATTAAAGAGATGATTCTAAAGTATCAAAGATTACAATCAATTTGTAATTTTTGTATTGAGTAATGGTGTGGAATATTGTAGACAAAGAATTGTGTGCTATTTTCTGTGACATGGCTCAAGATATTTTTATATGTACGATTATATGGTTTAACATGTATTTATTAGAGAAATATTACAAATACAAACAATTGCACGAGCATTGGTACAAATTTTTTCACATGAGGTATGCGGACTCATACACCAGCATCTAGGTCCCACACACCTACGTGAGGCGATTTATACAAATGTGTGTATAATAGAGTGTGTTAGTAGTATTATTAATATTTGTAATTGCGTTGGGATATCGAATTGTGTTATTTATTTATTTATTTTTGAGGAATGAGAAAGAACTTCATTGAATTAGAAATATAAACCACAGTTTACAGGAAACCAGAATTGTTTTTATAAATCAATGAATTGAATACTTACTATATTTAATTGTTAAGGGTTTTGACTGGAACATGATCATCATCAATGATCTCATAAGCCAATACTTGCAAGTTAAACTTATTTTACTCAACTTCATAATTTAAGCATTCTTAAGGCACTACTTTAATTGGTTTAATGGGCCCAGTTTGCCCTAGATTGTTTTTTTTTGTTTTGAGATTTTTTAGTTGTTTTGTTTTTTAGTTTTTTTTCTCTTTAGTTTTTTTTTTTTTACCGTTTGATCAAAATTTTCAGGCACCTCTTGCAAAGACAAACCGAAAAGTATAAAATTTTTGATCAAACGATAAAAAAAAAACTCAACAAAGATAGAAAAACTTGGCCAAACTTGGTTTCATAGTCAACATATTCCAAACTTCAAGTTTTTGGAAACCTAATGAATCCTATGTCGCTTTCCTACTTCCTTCTAGGAAGAGCCTTCTTGTCAAAATATAGACACTCTTTTTTGAAAAGTCACTGATTAATTAAGAAAGGCAATGTTTGTTTACGCTATAATGATAAAAATGATGTTTTTGTCTTTAAACATCATTTTAAAGGCAATGTCAAATGGTAGCTGATTGTTTCTTTCTCCAATTTCATTACTAACTATTCTGATTTCATATCCATCTTCTATGGGTCTTACAAAAATAATTAAGTTGATCAAACATCAATAACCATGTAATTAAATCATATTTGTCTTGTAAAAAAATATAATGTTAAATATAATTTTAAAAATAAATTGAAGACATGATTCTAAAGAATCAAAGATTACAATCAATTTCTAATTTTTGTATTGAGTAATGGTGTGGAATATTGTAGACAAAGAATTGTGTGCTATTTTCTGTGACATGGTTCTCGATATTTTTATCTGTATGATTATATGATTTAACGTGTATTTATTAGACAAATGTTACAAATAAAAATAATTTCACGCGCATTGGTACAAATTATGTCACACGAGGTGTGCGGACTCATACACCATCATCTAGGTCTCACACACCTACGTGAGACGATTTATACAAATGTGTATACAATGAAGTGTGTTAGTAATATTATTAATATTTGTAATTGCATTGGGATATCGAATTGTGTTATTTATTTATTTATTTATTTTTGAGGAATGAGAAAGAACTTCATTGAATTAGAAATATAAACCACAGTTTACAGGAAATTGATTAGAACACATAAATGCAGTCTATCGCCTTTAAATAACCCTTAGTTAGTCAGATTTTGGGGTTAACTATGTTTTCTTCGTCATATATTGTATTTAAGCTCATCCGTGATATTAATGTAGGTATGTGATGCTAAAGGAGTGATTTCGGAGCCAAGGTATTGAGCCAAATTGCGGACGTGGCTTGGTGAGGAATGATGTTGAGACCTTGTCTTGGAAAACATGCAAATTCTTACTCAACAATCGGAATTCAATGAACGATAAGTCATTTGAAATCTATTTCCAAGATACACATGTTTGCGTCTGATGGGTGTCACCAAATTCCGACTTCAAAGGCCTTAAATCAAATGAAAACAAAGAGTCGAAAAATGAAAAGGCGTTCGAACGCTAACCCAATCGTTCGAACGCCAAGAGAAAAGAGAAGCTTTTTTTGCCAGGCATTCCAACGCCCCGTTCGAACATCCTAAGAGCTTGATTTCTGTTTTTGGCAAGGCGTTCCAAAGCCATGTTCGAACGGTGAAGAAAATCAAACAAGCGTTCGAACGCTCGTTTAGACGGTCGAACGCCAAGGCAAATTTTTGACAAATTTCTAGGGCTCAAAACTTGGGCTTATAAATATGAACATTTATTGTAAATTTTAGGTTAGCCGATTTATGTAGCCGCTTTTTATGTTCTTAAAGCTTAGAATACATTAGTTCCTTGTAAGTTCTTCTCTCTTCTAGTTGAAATTATTTGTAATCAAAGTTTATTACTAGTCTTCATCTTTTCTTGCATTAATTACAAAAAAAATTCTTTTGTTTTCGTGCATTTCATCACTAGTTTTAGTTTTCTTTTTCTTTTTTTTTCTTTTTCAATTATTTGAAATTGTTCTTAGATGAATATGAGTAGTTAAACCCTCTAGTCTCGGGATTGATTGTGAGAAACGATTGAAAGTTTTGGATAAAAAGGTGAATTGAGATTTTGGTCTTCAAAAGTCAATATTTGAATTTTATGATTCTTCCTCATCTTTATTCTAGATATTATTGAAACATTGGATAATTGACTATGTTCGGCAATGGTTATGCATAAGCCTAGTTTTAGTATAATCTTTGCGTGGATCGATGGCATTTATCCTTGCATATAACAACCCGAATTAATTTAGAAAGTAAAGTTTTGAAGAAATTAATAAATTTTTATTGCTAAATATTCCGAATCCTAGTCTCACCACGTAATCTAAGGATTTGAGTTATATATTCTCTCCCTTTTGAATTTCAAAATTCGAAATCGGTTCGAGCAATCAATCCCAAAACCTTTTTCGCATTAAACTAAAATCAATTTTGTACAAGTTTTCCTAATTATACTTTGGTAATTAGTTTAAACAACCAACCCACTTCGCAAACAATCATATTTTATTTTTCTCTTTGGAAATCATTTGATCGTTCTTTTGTGAGCAATATTGAGAGTATTTTATGTTGAAAAAAATAATTCGACAACAAATAGAATTCTAAAGAATTATTTTCATTAATCAAAATAAATTACAGAAATTAAAATTACAGAAATCGAAATAAGAGATACAAACAAAATTTTGCCGAGTCCTGCAATCGCAGTCTCCTTAAGAAAGATTCGCCGCCTACCGAGGATGTTGTAGGTTGTTGTCGACGTCGTCTTCCCAAGATAAAACGGCTAGAACCACTAATTTCGGAACACCTCCGAAGTAGCCTTGGCGAACTAAACTTTATCTCTCTCTCTCTCTCTCAAAGAACTCAAATATTTTTGTGTGTGTTGGTGTGTTTTTCAAGCTAAACAAACTAGCTTTTTATAGTGAAAAAAGTGACCTTTCATATTAAAAACTCCCAGCCATAAACATGGCCATAAACCCATCCATAACCCCTCTCATTAGTGGATTTATTGGCTGCCATCATACCAGCCATTAGAGGCTGTTTATGGCTCAAATAATACAGTCATTAAGGGCTAAAAAAACTGTAACCCTTTGGCTTTTCATTCACCCCAAAAAATTCTAACAGTTTAGTCCTTCTAGTTTTGTTCACACAACTCTATATGTAATCGACCTCGTACAACCGAGTTATATTGTTTCGCCGACCTTCTCTTGGAGGTCTAACTCAAGCACATGTTTGGCGTGAGTCATAAACTAGAATTGTTTTTATAATCAATGAATTGAATACTTACTATATATAATTGTAGGGGTTTTGACTGGAAATCGATGATCTCATAAGCCAATTCTTGCAAGTTAAACTTATTTTACTCAACTTCATAATTTAAGCATTCTTAAGGCACTACTTTAACTGGTTTAATGGGCCCAGTTTGCCCTAGATTGTTTTTTTTTGTTTTGATATTTTTTAGTTGTTTTGTTTTTTAGTTTTTTTCTCTTTAGTGTTTTTTTTTTTACCGTTTGATCAAAATTTTCAAGCACCTCTTGCAAAGACAAATCGAAAAGTATAAAATTTTTGATCAAACGAAAAAAAAAAAAACTCAACAAAGATAGAAAAACTTGGCCAAACTTGGCCTAAGTTGGTTTCATAGTCAACATATTCCAAACTTCAAGTTTTTGGAAACCTAACGAATCCTATGTTGCTTTCCTATTTCCTTCTAGGAAGAGCCTTCTTGTCAAAATATAGACACTCTTTTTTAAAAAACATTAAGAACGGCAATGTTTGTTTAGGCTATAATGATAAAAATGATGTTTTTGTCTTTAAACATCATTTTAAAGGCAATGTCAAATGCTAGCGGATTGTTTCTTTCTCCAATTTCATTACTAACTATTCTGATTTCATATCCATCTTCTATGGGTCTTACAATTGTTTCACTTTTCATTTTACGTTCTCTAATCATAATTAATACTACTTTTTTTTTATAATTAGTCATTCGAGCCAGTTTGCGTGTTCCTCAACTAATCCTGAGATCTTAAAATTAACAATTGGGCAGAAGAATTTTGGATATCAAAATAATTTTGGGTTTTCTGGTCTCCCATGGAAACACATTGGAACCATCACCCCATCACCCTCAGCAAAAAGAAATATTAAGAGAGAGAGAGAGAGATTATTTTCTGCAAATCCATAAAATAATAAAACTATATTTATTTCAAACAAAATAGAACCCTTGAGATATGAGGTTATTTCAATCTAATTATGTAATTGTTTCACTAGTCGAGTAGATTATTTATAAAAAAAAATTAAGTTGATCAAACAACAATAATCACGTAATTAAATTATATTTGTCTTGTAAAAAAATATAATGCCAAATATAATTTTAAAAATAAATTAAAGACATGATTCTAAAGAATCAAAAATTACAATCAATTTTTAATTTTTGTATTGAGTAATGGTGTGGAATATTGTAGACAAAGAATTATGTGCTATTTGACAATTCTCGATTCTCGATATTTTTATGTGTACGATTATATGGTTTAACGTGTATTTATTAGAGAAATGTTACAAATATGAACAATTGCACGCGCATTGGTACAATTGTCTCACACAAGGTGTGCGGACTCATACACCATCATCTAGGTCCCACACACCTACATGAGACGATTTATACAGATGTGTGTATAATGGAGTGTGTTAGTAGTATTATTAATATTTGTAATTGTGTTGGGATATTGAATTGTGTTATTTATTTATTTATTTTTGAGGAATGAGAAAGAACTTCATTGAATTAGAAATATAAACCACAGTTTACAGGAAACCAGAATTGTTTTTATAAATCAATGAATTGAATACTTACTATATATAATTGTTAAGGGTTTTGACTGGAACATGATCATCATCAATGATCTC
>BRYE01000015.1:7418421-7423421 GCA_030159115.1 Actinidia arguta var. hypoleuca | reverse complement strand
ATGGGTTCGTCGACTACTCACTAACACAGCGGTCATACGCGCCGAGCTACAGTCTGTTCGGTGACTAGACAGTTAGTGCGTTAAGACACGCACCGAGCTGTGCTATATAAAGTTAACATTTCATTTCTCTTATAGGTACGCACAATTTGGCTAAGAGAATACATACTCTCTCTCTCTACATTCTCCAATCATTTAACTTGACCGCCGGAAAGCCGTTTTCTGGAGACAGCTCCGGCGGCCGGCTTCACTGTTTCGGTGTTGCAGCCAGGACACCGCTGGACGACGGGTTGAAACTACTAATGCAGACGTAGAATCTCCGCGAGTGTCTATTCTCGATTTATTTCTTCTCATTCTTTAAATACACAACCCCACAAGATTATTTTGTTGTCTCTTTAGAAAACAATTACAAGTTCGATTGGGAGGGGAGGGGGCCGCCCTTATTGTGAGCCGAACTGGGCTACGTAGACCAGATAGATAAAGGCCCAGAAGTGGGGCTGTATTTGATGGCAGATCTAAACTAGCTGAGGTGTATTCTTGTTCCCCCACCCCCACCAACATAGGAAGTTCAGATCTGTCATCTCCAGACAGCCTAAAGGAGAGAAGAAACTAAAGATTTAGAGAGGTAGTGAACTCAACAATAAAAACCGAGCCCCGGCTAAGCCAACACGCTATCTCCAAAACTCTAAAAGTTCATCTCCTATCTTCTCTCCAAGTTTCCTAACTTCAACGTCAAAGGTTCTTTAGCCGGTACGACACCAGTACTTTTGATGCTTTTCTCTTTGTTTTTTAGGCATTTGCGGATCAATCTTGATCCCGCGAAAGCATTGTTAAAGTTCAATAGAGAAAAATGAGAAAAAGAAATAGAATAACAAGAAAGAAGATAGATATTAACGTGGTTCGGTCATAAATGCCCATTAAGACTCTCTTCTTTATTAATAGATCACATTGTTACATTGTGTCTAATATATAAAATACTCTATAGGTGAAGATCAAATAAAATCATATAATCAATGGAATTGAATATTGCCAATAATCTCACTAAGTTTTGTCTTTGACTTATTTTCCACATGCCAATGATCAAGAGCGAATTAACCCATAATTAATGGGATCTTCAAACTCTAACACAGAGCACCATCAAATTGCCTCCTGTATTGTTATCGATAGAGTTAACAAAGTGGCTTATCTTACTTGGTCTTTGTAGACTTATTGCCTTGGGTTGTGTTTGGATTCCGAATTTAGTGAGAAATAAAAAAGATAATGAAAAAGTTAAAAGATTCAATCGTTTGGAATCATTGAATCATTCCATTTCTTATATTTATTTATTTTTTTTCACCAAATTCATAATCCAAAAAACAGCCTTAGAACATACGTAGTCAATTATTTTCTGCTAATGTTAGGCCCATCTTCTAAAATCACTCAAATTCAGATGGTGAATTCTAACTTTTTTTCTGAAACTAGCCCCTGCAACATAATGGGATCCAACCATGAGAGATACAGATTACGTTGATCAGACAACCTATGCTTTGCTTGGTTCAGTTTTTTCTATGAAAGAGGAAAATTTTCTTCATCCCGGGGGTGGAAGAGGAAAAAAAATTTCATCTCAGGGGTTCAATGAAAAAAACTTCCCTTTCTATTTAGGATAATTTTTTATCAAGTTTATTTTTTACCTTTTATTATCTTTAGTGAATTTTTTTCACCGATTAATTAATATTTCATACTTTTTTATTTTCTCTTGATAAAAAGAGTCTTAAAATATAAAAAAAATATCAAATTTAAGAGAAAATTCATTAAAAATAAAAATAAAAATTTATATTCAAATTAAATATTTTTTAATATTTTTAGACTCTTATCGTCAAAATAATTAAAATAATATAAAAGTTTAATTAAATAATAAAAAAATTATTAAATAAAAAAAATGATGAAAAAAAATGTGTATTTTAATTTTTTTTATGAGAGTCCCACTAAAAAAATAATTCAATTGGTAAAACACATGCCCATATTTAGAGATTTTTTTGCCTTTGTATCATAACCTATGTGTTGCCTACACATTTGAAAAGAAGGAAGTGATATTTTTTTGCGAAAAAAAATATTCTTTGGTGAAATCTCAGCCGTTGGATTAATTCAAATGGATTTCAACCGTAGATAGCGGGAGATAGATTTGAGATTCAAAATGAATTATGTTTTATAGTATAGATTAGTAATTGTTGTGCCCATGGATACTACGTAAAAAAAAGACTACCTCTTAGGCGCACTCGTTAGAGTTTTACAACTTAAAAAACAGATAAGATATAAACGTCAGATAAAAGATATATTGCATTCATATACGAAGAAATACATAACTATAAAATGCAAAACAAATTAGAATGTAAAATAATTTTAATAACGTGTTTCTAGTCTGGGAGAAATAAGGGAGAAAAAAATAATGTTTTATTAATTTTTTTGTAGGTCCCACTAAATAAATGATCTAATAGGTAAGATATATGCCAAATTTTAGAGATTTTTTGTCTATTGATTCAAAACTAATGTGAGCCTCACACTTTTGAGAAGAAGAAAGTAATACTTTTGGAAAGAAAAAAATAATTTCAAGTGAAATCTCAATCGTTAAATTTACTCAAATAGATTTCAACAATAGATAACGGGAGATAGATTTGAGATTCAAAATGAGTTATGTTTTATAATATAGATATGGGATTTTGATTACCTTTTTTCACGCTATTCATGTACATTTTCCAGGTCATTTAAACTTTGTTTGAGCTTGATTTAATTGCTAAATAAATATCCATAACCAAAATTTTAAACTCATTTAGTAGAGCCGAACACGATTACAATCATGCAAGCTCTCGCACGAGTGGCCCATGAATACAAGATTATATAAATATGTTATGCTATCTCTCAGTATCTACTTCAATCACAATTATATTTTGAGATCCAAGTGAACTGACACGATTGTGCGACTTAAAATATATTAATACAAGGGAATAAGAGTTTTTAAAACAAAAGAAGCCTATCCACAAATGGATTATCCATATTTTTTTTAACACATAGCAAAAGCTTACTTAATTTAAGAAAAAGGATATGAAAAAAAAAAAATTGTTCTCTCTGGTCCGGGAACCGAACCCAATTTTGTGGTTACTATAAAATATTCTCGTGGAATTTTGCCAAGTCTTTTTTTCATACACAGTCGTTCTAGGAATGAAATTAAGAAAGTGATTTTAACACTCCTCTTATGTAAAAAGTACTACTTTTTGGCATTATTCAAGTACATTCACAAAAATAATCCTTTCATATAATAAATTCTAAAACCTTTTTCTACTATATGTGCAATGGTTGTATTGTAATAATTTTCATTTTTCTCTTTCCCCAAGCAAGAGGACAACTAGCAAAATCTCCTTTCAATTTGGCTATATGGGCTGGTGGGCTGGGCTCAAATCTATTGGCTGGTTTGGCTATATGGGCTCTCGGACTGGGCTCAACGCCAGATTTTCAACATGGCTTTCTTGCTTATCAATTAGGGTAAACTGCAATTTTCTCCCTCAAAGTATTGAGTGATTCCCACTTTGCCTCCCTATCTAATAATCTTCCCACTATGTAAACAATTGCAATCAACCCCGACATCCATTGTTTGGCCACAAAATGGATGGTAATTGCGAGTTAGACCAGCACATGTTGATCTGACCTAGATTCAAGAGCAAACCATGTTAACGTCATAGAAATAGCCAGCTTCAATTTGTCTTCTAACTTATTCTATCTTTAAATCTATCTATCTATCCCCCTCTTCGTTGATTGTGAGAAAAAAACATGTTGAATTTAGATATTTTCTATAATGTTAATATGGGTTGGCTCTAGATCCGGATTGGTCATCACTTGGTATGACAATTTTCGTCCACTTTACATATGGACATTGAATGTTGAGATTGATTGTAATGGTTTATATAATTGAGGGTGTAAAGTGAGAAAATTATTAATTAGGGGGCCAAAGTAGAAATTACTCAATACTTTAAGGGGCAAATGACAATTTATCCTATTAATTAATACCTTAAATTTCCCCTTTTTTTTTCTTCAAATTGCACTCATTTTTTATTTTTATTACTGTGAATCTACACAAATACTTATTTTTTTCCAAATATTTTCACTACACGGAAGAGTATTTTGATAAATTCAATTTAATAAAGATAAAAAAATATAAAAATCACTATCCTAAATACCTTCACAAATTCGTAAAATTGCAAAAACAGTAAGATGATATAAAATCATAACTTGAAGTTTTCCAAGAGCCAGAACATGACTCAAGGGGCCAGAGGAAACAGTGTATAGTTTGAACAAAGACATGAATAGTGGGCAGACATTGCTTACGTGAACCCACCCTGGCCATCTCTCTCTCTTTGGTACATGTGGGCCTCTTGTTAGGGAAAAAATAGTTTTTTAGATGGTTTTCTTGCAGATAATTTTTTTTTTTTTTGCATTTAGTGAATTTTTATTCAAATTAGATAAAAATATTATATTTTCAGACTCTTCTCGTAAAAAAAAAACAAGAAAAATATAATTTTTTGACTAAACAGTAAAAAAAAAATTACTAAAGATAATTTTTTTTTATAGTTATACTAATTTAAAAATTCTAATGTGGTCACTTGCATGATTTGTCTTAAATTGTCAATTGGTCACTCCATTCAAGAAAATCTTATGGTCAGATATCCACTCCCATAAAATGAAGGATGAAATACACCAATCTCCCCTGAGATTCAGAGTTAATACATAAAGCACTTTTGATATTTGAAAAATTACAATAATCTTTCATGAGATTTGTAACTTGTAACATATTTCTCTTATTTTACACTAGTCATTTTTGAAATTTCGGATTAATACACAAAGCACTCTTGACTTCAATTTTTCGTTAGCAAGATTGACTGTTCATCCATGACGTCAGCTGAATAGTAGTTGGAATACCATATATGCCCTTCTTTTTTATAAAATTACTATATACCCCTTAAGGATGTTGATTA
>BRYE01000015.1:7393421-7395921 GCA_030159115.1 Actinidia arguta var. hypoleuca | reverse complement strand
TGTTCAACTCATTCAACGGTAAGTTGCGGACTTGCACATCGGTGGGGATTGGAAATCATGCTTCAGAATTTAGGTATGGTTTGTCTTAGCCTAGAAGGTTCATTCTACAAACTTGTGTTAATGTCCGGATAACTATCCCCTAAAGAGATTTGAACGGGGGACTTGAGGGATAAATCCTAGGTCGTACTCGTTGAACTTACTACACATGTTCGACTTTTTTAAACTAGTATTCTTTATTTATTTATTTTTGATAATTTAGACCTTATTATTTATAGCTATTTCTTATTGACATGTCCCTTTCCATTGTGAATAAACTAGAAGAAGAAATATTGGCTTGTTATGATATAGTTGTCATTGGATGCTTCAATAAATTTTGTAGCGAGTCTAGTGCTTAAATCTTGAATAGAATTGTTTAAGACCCACTAATTATTATTATTATTGAAATCAAGAATTGAATCCCCAAGATTTTTTTTTGTTTTTCTCCTCTGTTGGTAGATTGTTGCATTAAATCCTTAAGATCTTGTAATAGATTTATTATTTGTTTTAGGAATTGGCTTGTCTATCAGCCAATGATGGGGCATAGGTTGATGCATGAGTGGTGGTGAGTAGCACCATCATGCCTTTATTTCTTCTCAACTTCTATTGATTTTTGGTTTGCTTAAAGTGGTGGGCCCAACTTTTCTTTGGTCTCGGATTTCAAGGGCAAATTGCACTTTCTCACCACATAATTCCAAGTAGTTTACGGAGTATTTTGCTAGAATGTTTGTTGTAGTTGAATTTATGTTGAAATATTTTTTTTAAAAATATAAGTTGAAAAGCATTAAATGGAGCTTTCAAAAATTAATTTTTTAAAATTGTTTTTAGCCACAACAAATACCCTGACACAATTTTTAAGATGGAAAAAAAAATTATAATAATGTGTACCGACTTATTTTTTTATCCAAATTAACGCCAAGTGCATCTCACTTAAGTATGTGAATAGTAAGTCATTCTCTTAAGACAAAAATATCCTCATAAAATCATCATTTGAAAAAATGCCACTTTTTATATATAATTTGTTTTTTTCTTCACATTCTCTACTATTTATCTCATATAGCCCTTCACCACTGCCCTTCCTTTCCTTTTCCCTTCCCCTTCCCCTTCCCCTTATTGCCATCCCTTTACTCCTCCCCTACAACCACAATTCGTTAGTCCCCTGCACTGTATAATTTTATGCGATTAGTTCATAAAATAAAAAAAAATAACAAAATAAAGATACAAACGTCAATTTACAACTTCCATCAATTGATGTTACGGGTACAAATTAGTTCATGAACCACTAGGGGGTTATATGGTGATAAATAAATGCGATGGGAGCAAACCGCACATGTCCCAAACCATGGAGGCAAAGTCAAATTTGCCCTTTCTTTTTTTGTTTAAGTAGTAATGGTGTCACAAATTTGCAAAAGGTGTGGAAAATTTTCCTAAGACCAAAAAAAAAAAAGTGGTATTTTTTTCTTCTTCTAAGGAAACAATAGTATTTGGAATCATGATTACACTTGAAAGCACTTACGAAGATATCATTATATTAAGAACACTTATTAAGGATATGGCTAAGGAGTGTTTGATTAGTCTCAATTTACTTCATTGTTTGTTAGAACTATCAAGTGGGCTAGGTGCATCGTCGTTTTTGTATCTATGAAAAATAATGAAGAGTTGGGACAACGTAAACATCATATATATATAGGTGCGGAGTTAGGATTTTAGGTTAGAGGGGGCTAAAGTGTAAAAAAAAAATTATAAATATATTTTGAGGGGTTAAAGTGTAAAAGATTTAAAAACTTAAAAATAAAACTATAATTTTTTGAAAGTGAGGGGAGCGGGGCTATAGCTCCTCCTAAATGGCCGGATGTGCCACTATATATATATATATATATATATATATATATATATATATATATATATATATATATATATATTGTTAAAAATTCCACCTCATTTTTGAATAGTAATTTAAATAGTAATTTAATTTTGTTTTCTTATTTGAATAGTAATTTAATTTTGTTAAAAATATTTTTAAAATTCCACCTCATTTTTATTATAAAATCCTAAAGAAAGCAAAATAAATAATACCCTAATTGGAATTATATTCATCATAGAAATAAAAAAAATATTAATTTAAATTTATATTTACGTATCCATGGTAATTCACTTCTTTTTAAGAATAACTCAATTAATATGTAAGTTATTAAATTTTATAAAAATATTGTTACACCACGTGCAATGCACGGATCAGTTGCTAGTTGTATATATAAAATAAGACGATGATACTAAAATTATTGTTAAATAAAGTACAGTTGTTTAAAATAATAACTAATCATATTTACTCTAAAAATAAAAAATTAATTATAAAATAGTGACAAATAGAATAAAAACCAAGGTATGCGACAAGAGAAGAGTGTAAAGAGTAAAAGACAAAAATACCTCTACGAAAATAAATTGAGTGTGGAGCCACGTGGGA
>BRYE01000015.1:7353421-7358421 GCA_030159115.1 Actinidia arguta var. hypoleuca | reverse complement strand
CCAAACCCCTCTCTCTCTCCTCCCTCATGGCCTCCCCTTCCCTCCGAGACACCTCTCTCTCTCTCTCCCTCTTCAATATGCCATAAAAAATTCAATTAGGCCATTCAAACAGGAATCATATCAATTAGACTCCCTCTTGCTTGTGATGGAAATGATAGATTTCGAAACAATGGATTTTCATTCAAGAGGGACTAAATAAAATGAATAGAGTTTTATTTCCTAGAGGTTTATGTCAGATTATTTTTTTCTCAAAAAAATTCTTTTTACATTTTCCTTTTCACCTCCAACACATTGTAATGGAAATTAGGGTAGTGATCCACGAAAATGTCATTTTTACACAGTATTTAAGCAGTTGTTTAGCTGTTTACGAGTATATTGGGAGAAGATGAATCAAGTGTATTTTTTTGATGTCATACACGACCATATGATCCATCATTGATTTCTTGTTGTGGGCTGGCAAGGAATGTCAATGAAGATATATTATGAACAAAACAAAATCTTCTTTTCATCTTTTCGGATTCTCTTCATATAGATCGATAAAGTTAACTGCCCTATAATTGTTCATTACTTCATTTGTTTCTGAACTCTAAAATGATAGAATAGGACCCAAGAAGTTTAATCCCGGATATGAAGAGAATGGTTTTAGATGATTGAGCAAGCTGACTTGTCCATTGCTTTATGTGAACTGTGGTGCGTTTTATTGAGATGCCCTGTTGACTAGCGTACCAATATTTGTAGAAGTTTGGATCAATGGCCTAATGTTAATGTTTTACAAGCAAGAGGGAGTCTAATTGATATGATCCCTGTTTGAATGGCCTATTGAATTTTTTATGGCCTATTGAGGAGGGGGAGAGAGAGAGAGAGGTGTCTCGGAGGGAAGGGGAGGCCATGGGGGAGGAGAGAGAGAGGGTTTTAATTTATTTTAATCCTAGCCATTGATTTTAAGGGTTAGGATTTTGTGTCTAAATTTGTGTTTAATTTTGTGTCTCCGGATCCGCCCCCTATATGTATATATATATAAACTACCCAATTTTTTAATTTGAAATCCATATTTATAGCAAACGAGCCTTTAAAAGTTAACATTACTATAACAATAACATCAACCTAAAATGAAGCAAAAATGTTCATCAAGAATATTGATATGGTGAGATCTTAATACCGTATTTAGATTAAGAATTCAGTAAATAATTTTTTTTAAAAAAAAGTTGAAAAATTCAACGATTTATTTTTTGTTGTAAAATCAATACCAGTTAAAAAAATGAAGGGAAGATATATCAGCACGCGCCGAGATAGCGAGTGGGGAAGGTAACCCTCGAGAAGAGTAAACAAGGGAACGGGGAAGCGTGGGTAATGGATTATCGTGCTACATGTCCGGGTGGGTAGCGTAGTATTATTCCGCTTCTTCACACGTGTCAGAGTAAGATTCACTATTTTATGTTGTACGATTGGTTATTTTTCTAGTGAACTCCATTTTAAAAATATTAAAAAATTATTTTAAATGATTAATTATGTAAAAAATCAGATTAATCAATAATTAGTAACCAAATGATTAAATTAATTTTTATCGTAATAACAAGTATAATTTTTTAAATAGGCCATTTCTTTTTTTAAGACAAGTTATTCATTTATTCATATTAATACTGATATACTGACAATTATTCAAAAAAATTTCTGTGTGTTCGGATTTTGAGTGTAATAAATAAATAAATAAATAAAAATACTCTTTAAAAGCCAAATTTTATCATTTATGGGAAGAAAAGTTAGGCCCAGTTTCTTTTAGTTTTTTTCAAAAATTTTCATCTGTTTTAGGTTTTGAGTTTTTTTTCATATTTATTGAATTTGTTTTACCATGTGGTCGAGAGGAATTTGAAAACGTAACTTTTTATTAAAAAAACGAAATTGTCAAGTAATTTTTTTTTTTGTGTGTGTGTCTAGTGATTTTTATCTCAAATTAATTATTATTTTTTTATTTTTAGACTCTAAGGTATTAAGTTTTAATCAAATGATTAAAAAAGTACACCAAAGGTGAAAAACTCAAAAATCAAAACCATTAATTTTTTTTTAAAAAAGCCTAAACCAAATTGGACCTTACTCTGAGGACATTACAACTACAATTACCCAGATATACTAGATGAAGTAGAAATTATATAAATAAAATTATGTGCAATTTAGCTGGCATTCCTAGATAAATGGTTACTTATATATATATATATATATATATATAGTTAGAAGTCAAATAAAACTTAGAAGACCTTTTGAATATTTTCTTTGAGACAATTTGACTGTGAATTAGAAAAGAGTAATGATATGTAAAATACGAAAAAAATATAAAAAAATTATACAAAATACTTGTCGTTTGAAAACGAAGAATTCTTAAGATATTTTTAGTTTTCAACAATGTTACCGTCACATCATTTCGATACTAATTTCTGTATTAAAATCCTGATATTGGAAGTGAACTATCTATAGACATTGCTTTGAAGGGGCGGGGAAAGCATCGTTTTTTTAGCCAACACTTTTTTTTTTAATAACAAAGTACTGTTGGAAACATTAAAGTCTACTTTTGTACAAATAATTTACAGAAGCGTATTTAATTTTTAGAAATTAAAAATGTTTAATAAAACTAGAAACAAAATTAGGAAGGACCAGGTTTCTCTTTAGTCCAAACATTTTAGGCTCCCCGACTTGTTTTGAGCCAATTTTGATACTCCAACATTCATATTGTAGATCTCATTGAAAAATTTAATATTATAAAAAATTATATTGATTGAATACAAATCAATATCAATGTATATCAAGATAAATGAGTACACTCATTTACTAAATTATAAAATAGTATTAAACATATATTGAATTGTGTTTGATCAACGTAATATCTTACAATATTGATCTTTATGACATAATATGTAATATGAATTATTTAAATCATCAAAATGAGCCTAAAATAGAACCCCAAAAGCTTGAACTATACTGGTGCAGTCCAATTTCTTAACTTCAGACAAGCCAGGTCCAATCATAAATTGTTTTGAAAAAAGTAAATATTTTCATACAAAAAAAATGTGTTTGAAACATATAAACATATTACAAAAGCAAAAATGGTATGTATAAAGAAACTGCAAAAATACACACAGTCTGAATTTAAATTAAGAATTTGGTGCGAAAAAAATAAATAAATTAAATAAATAAATAATCCAAAACGATTGAATAGTTCAACTTTTTTATTTTCATTTCTTTGTTTCTTTTTTCTTTTATCAAATTCAGATCCAAACAAAGCTCCACAAAACACCATTTTTTAACGGGGAGATGCTACAGTTATAACAATTGATTTACAACCAATTACAACTACGTCAAAATGATATCGTTTTAGCATTATAGATACAAAACGACATCGTTCCATTTAACCGATCCATTTAACGGCTAAATAAAACGACGTCATTTTATATTTATAATGTCAAAACGATATCGTTTTGGCATTGTTATAAATAATTATTGTAAATTATTGGTGTAAACTTAGCATTTCCGTTTATAACGAGGAGATTTAAAAATGGCCTTACCACTTGGCCAAATAGTCTCCTTCTGTGTACTGGAGATGATGTGATGTGGTAACCTCATTTGCCTGTTGGAGTACGATTCAGGTGTCTATGAAATGAAACCACATTCTGCAATACAAGTTTTAATTCTTCTCCATTGTGAAGTGAAATATTGTACATTCCAAAATCTTGGGTGAGATGTTCATATATGGATGATTCAATTTAACTAAAAGAAAATGTAGAATTAAAATGTGATAGGGACATTTTTTTTAACTCGGTATTCAGTTTACTAAATTGATTAATTTGGAGATTAATCTTTCCGTTCATAAATTAGAAGTTTATTCAAAGTTAATGTAAAGTTCCGTGTAAACTGTCCCAACATATGAATTGATTACACGCTAATAAAAGTCGAACCCCACAGTAAAAGACTTCATGATTTTTTTACTTAACGTGATTTGTAGGAACAATTCAATTCAGTTGATA
Source organism: Actinidia arguta var. hypoleuca (assembly GCA_030159115.1). Lineage (NCBI taxonomy): Eukaryota > Viridiplantae > Streptophyta > Magnoliopsida > Ericales > Actinidiaceae > Actinidia > Actinidia arguta. The sequence continues at coordinate 7,354,408 of BRYE01000015.1, read as the reverse complement.
TTGAATGGTCGAAAATAACCAATGTGGGGGTAAAATTGTTTTTTTTTTTGTATCATCTTTAACTTTAGAGCATTTTTTTTTCAGGTTTGTCTTGATTTGAGGAATTAAAAATAAAAAATATATATAACTTTTTTATTTAAAATAAAAATAAAATTCCACTCGAGTCGAACTAAAAATGTAACAAAAAATCACAAAAATATTAAAAAAATTACACACAAAAAAAATAATAGTAAGAATTTTTTTGGGGGGCCGGGCCTACAAGGTTGGGCCCTCCTCTGCTGGGCCATGATTGGTCTTATTTCTTTATTGAATATTTTTTATTTTATAAAATATAAATCTCTGAAAATTCCTTTTTTATCCTCCTTTCCATAGCCATAAATAAATATGCCAGCCATGACCTTTCTAAATGGAGGCAACAGAGCAGGCGTGAACATGGTATTGGCTCTTTTACCACAAAAGGAAACCTTCATAAATTCACATGTATCACTGCAGTTAAATACAAATTAAATTCAAATAGATATGACTCCTCTAAAATTTAGGAAAAAAATACGTAAAATAAATTATCAAGAAAACAAATTAAATTTTATAATTTTAATTATAATAACTAAAATTTTATAGTTTTAATTCATTTACAATTGAAATCATATATTATTTTTGATCCACTTAAGAGTTAAGTGAACTAATTAATTTCCGTCCAAAATAAACTAAAAATACATCACGTCGTATATAGTTTGTCCTTTTTTTAAAACCCTTATTGAACCGTTCTCATTCTAAAATGATATATAAATTGTTTTTTTTTTAAATAAATACAAAATTCAAACTTTTTAATTTATTTTGTTAATTGTTTCAATTATGATTTAAAAAGGGAGTAGCATTATAAGAAGTTGTTTTCATTAATTTTAGACAAGAACCAATTATCTTAAGTAAACGAAGATTAACCAATAATTTAAATTATTATTGAATTAAAATTAAAAATTTTAATTTATT
>BRYE01000015.1:7335921-7338421 GCA_030159115.1 Actinidia arguta var. hypoleuca | reverse complement strand
GTCCAAGCCCAATAGATTCCGCTTGTATTCCTCAGTCATTGGACCAACAAGGCCCAAGTAAACAACATCAAAAAAATAAAAAATATAATAAAATAAACAAAACTTACTTTTTTTAATGCTATTTTTTATTTTAAAAAATAAATTAAGTTACATTTTTTTATAAAAAAAATATATAATCAAGAAAAATCAAAGAGACTCCAATAAAATCGGAGTTTAGGCATTTTTAGTTTCTTTTTATCAAGTAACTATCAAATTTTTTATTAAGATTTACTTTAATTTTTTGATCGGTTTAATTTTAATTATAGTATTTATTTATTCTTATCTCCTAAAATTATGTGAAATCCTATGCTTAGAGATGCATGTACTATGATTAATGTATATACCAAGTGGGAACTTTAGTTGATTTCTGAAGGAAATTAAATTCGTTACTTATGCGATGAGAAGCTTTAATGATGTGTTAATTGATCACTGGATATACTCAAAATTTGTGTTTACGCCACATTCGTAAGTAATTTAATCTCTTTCTTTAGATATTAAGGTTAGTGTCAAGTATAAAATTGACTAAATTAAAAGAACTATGTAAATTTATATATAGAAAATATTTCTAACATTTAATTTGAAGTCATACAACACTTCCAAATTGCCACTGAAATTATAATGAGAAAGCACACTCTCACTATAGAGTTGATGAACATCAATCATAAAAGCTAGCAACCAAGGGAATAGGTTTATTTAAAGTTGTGCTTTTGATTGCACCAGTGCAGTCTAAGTATTTTAAGTTTTTTTGGGGGTCCATTTTGATAATTCGTACCATTCATATTCATCGAGAACAATATTACTATAAAACATCATGTTAATCGAATAAAGATTAATAGTTGATCAATAACAATTTATATAAAGATAAATGACTATAATCATGTGTAACACATTCATTTAGTAAGTTATAAAATTTAACTGAACAGTTATTGAATTGTGCCCGATTAATGTGATTTTTTATAATATTAATCTTTACAACAAAATCTAATGTATAAATGATTTGAATCATTAAAATAAACTAAAAACGAACTCAAAATATTTAAACAACGCAGTGCAGTCTATTCACTTAAAAGAAATAACAATAACATAGAAAAGAAACTAAAAAAAACAAAAACCCTAACAATGCAGGAACAGTATTAAAGATAATGTTCTTTAGGCACATTGGAAGTCAGAAGGTAGCTCATCGAAATGGGGATATTAAGGTTGATGCCGAGAACGTTCAACGGCGGTGCAAAGGCAAACAGCCGCCTCGAGGTCTACGAGCGGCAGAGGAAGATCTTTCGGAGTCCATTTTTTATGAAGTGATTGATGCGACGGTGTGACGATTGGACTACGTACTGCTATTTATAGAGTGAAATGGGATTTTAGTTGCATGAAGTGATTGGTCAAGAAATATTACAAGGGATTTGACAAGAAATGAGAGAGAGAGAGAGTCATGTTTATCAACGACCATAAGTCCACAGGGGAGGTTTATATAATTTTCTGAATTTTTTTTAAACTTCTGTTAACCGAGTTATAGGTATAGTCAGGGGCGAATTCAGAATTTTTTATAAGTGGATGCAAAACTTATATAGAGTCATACATAAAATTATTTTTAATTAAATTAAAATAAATTAAAAATAAAAATTTGAATAATTTATGAGGGTAAATTATATTATTTCTCAATTAAAAAAGATAAATAAATATATTTTTTAATGATTTTTCAGAATTCAGTCTGGTCCCTTCATCAATCCGCCTCTGGTTATAGTTTAATCTAAAATCACATGAATGTTTTTTTGCATATTTACTAATGATATAAAGGTAAATCATATAGGTAAATCGGATTTTGCCCTATTTCAAATTTGGTTCATTTTTTATTTTTTTTTACTTTTTAGGTACTTGCAGTAGTCTAAGTGAACATAAAAAGTCAAAAATTGTGTAACATGATTTTTTATGATAATTTTGCTTCCTATAGGATATGATATATGGATTTTTGTGTAACATGGCAATTTGCCTTCATCTCAGAAGGATCCAAGGAAACTATACAACTCTCCTTGCACCCTATAAAAACTCCACCCTCACTTCAAAGTTCTTCATCATCAAAAATACCCTTCTCACATTTAGATTTGCCTAGTTTCTAATACCATAGTTTTACAAAAAATAAAAATAAAAATATAAAAAAATAGGGTATTGAGAGATGGGTTCCAAGAGCATCAATGCATCACTAGTAGCTCTCTACTTCCCTCTTTCTCTCAGCTTGCTTCTTAATGTTTGAGAGAAAGATAACCACCCTAGCTTCCAATGTGCCTAGATGCTTGTTTGCTTGGTTACGTTTTTAGAATCAATTTGGCAGAAACTATTTTTGAAAACAAAAATATTCGTCATTTTCATGTAATATATATTGTGATTTTGTCTTATTCTACAAGATAACAAGAGTGTGGTGTAAGTATGTGGCAGTCTCTTGTGGGGGTGACATACAGATACG
>BRYE01000015.1:7253421-7255921 GCA_030159115.1 Actinidia arguta var. hypoleuca | reverse complement strand
TATGGTAAATAATTTGTGTTCACTTGTGTTCGGTGTTTAATATTTGTATGAATTTTATTTCTTCTTTCTCTCCTCCTCCTCTTTCATCTGTTGAATAGTTTGATTAAAAAAAAAATTTGAAGCAGTTTTAGTAAAATTTCACTCAATTTTAGTTTTTGATTTTTTGATTTTTGAGTGTGAAAAGCTTTCGTATATGGTAATTAATTTGTATTCAATTGTGTTTGGTGTGCGTTTATTTCTCTTCCTCCAAGCAGAGCTTGAGTATCCACGGGGTCTTATTAGCAAGAGATTATTCAATACTCTTAGAGTATTGTATTACACTTTTATTAAATAACACATGTGCATATATTGTCTGCAATTTATAAAAAATAATAAATCTCACTATTTAAATTAATCACTCTAAAATTAGGCCACTACTAAGATTTGCTCTTATGGCACTGAATAATTTCTCCTTATGAGCACATGACACCTCACACCATAATATTCCATCCACGTATTTAATGTTATCCATGTTTTGCATGGGTACTTGAGTAATGCATTTAAAAAAAGGTAAATTACACTTTTCCCCTTTACTTTTACTAAAATCATACTTTACATCATGTACTTCTACTAAAATTTTAGTTTGAATCATTCACTTTGAATTGTGGTAGTCGATCTTTACACCTTACACTAGGTGCCAACGTGCTCTTTTGTTCATCTGTCACTCATTTAAGCACCACACATCTCACCATATAGCTTCTTTTAGCCACTCATTGGAATAAAAAATGGACATAAGGACCATTTTTTTTGATTGGCTCAAAAGGACCATATTATTAATACTAAGTGTAAAGTGTTAACTAACACAATCGAAAGTAAAAAATGTAAAGAGAAATTTCTATAAAGTACAAGAGTAAAAAATGTCATTTTCCCAACAAAGCTTTTTTTTTTTGGTCTGCAACTTGCCCCTCATGTATACTGGCAGTAGATTAAGTGTCTTTCTGTTGTTTTTTTTTAAAAAAAAAAAGCCTATCAAGACTAAGAAAAAAGTTGATTTTATCTTATAAATTGCAATAAACAAAGAAAATAGTTGGCTGTGAGGATTCAAAACTCAGTAATTGACCCTCTTTTCGTACTTAAGCACAATGCAATGCTGTTATCTTTTTTATTAATTACAAGTAATGAATACAAGATTATAAATATCTGAATTACCTCAAACTGAATATAAATTCATAATCATATCACACTAAATTTAACTGATAATCCATTTAATAGTTTACAAGGTTGACCAATTAAACTAATCCTAATTGGTTAATGCAATGTTGTCAGTAATTATATTTTAACGTTTCCAAAGGCGTTAGCTTTTGAGCTACTTACTTTGATTTTTATATATTTATTTATTTATGTCAAGTTTTTTTTTTTGTTAAAAAAAATTCAGTTTCTCTTGATGAGGTAATCATAAAATGTAAAAATTTCGATCAGATTTGTAAAAACATCCACTAAATTAATACAAAAGTTACTTATTTGTCTAGTAAAAATAGAATCTTTTTATTTTTAATAGACATTTTTTAAAATATTTGATAAAAAAATTTACATTGTCAGATTAATTCCTTTAGTCAAGAAGAAGCGTTAAGGTATAATTTTTTAATTATCAATAAAAAGTTCATTAAAGATGAAAAAACTCACAAATCAATTATAATAATTAAATTAACTCAAAAGTGAGCTAAGTTGACTGGCGATTCAATTAAGGGATGCTTCCTTTCAGTGGTGCTATATTTGGATTATGGAGTTGGTAGATGGAAAAAAAAATAATGTGTCTAATAGTTCAGATATAATTTTTTTCCTTTTATACATACAGTATCTCCTTAAAATACATACAGTATCTCCTTAAATTATTGATCTAAATTCAAACTAGAGAAAACATAGAGATAAAGATATGAGGGAAAGAGAAATGAGCTAGAAACAAGTGCCATTTTATGTCAAATGATGGGTAAAGATTACCTAATTTTGTGATTGATTAATTTGTTAGAGTAATTGCTTTGCGTGGCTCCACTCCATCGAAAGAACCAATTATAAAGGTAAGTAATGACCATCTACATGCCTTTAAAGTTAATGAACATAATTTCACTGTTGGAACTATGTTATGTTAGTAATTGTGGGCACTAGCAAATTCAAGCTACCTGAAACTTGACTCATGCATAATCGGTTCGATAGGATCGAGTTCATTTGAGGTTGCCTTGATTAACAAATAAATTAAATTCAAACATATTTTTAAGCTAAATAAATTTTTAAACTAAACTTAAACAAAGTACTACTGGACTTGACTCAACTCGATTGCAGCCCTGGCAAGACCCTCCCAATTAGCTTTGAAAAATGCACTAACGTCCTTTAATTTTTAAGTATTTTGGTATAAAACATTATTTTGACCTCTTCCAATTTAAAAAAATCTTACCGATACCTTCATTCTTCAATTAAAATTCTGACTCCGCGACTGAGATTGTGATCCATCTTATCTATTGTCACG
>BRYE01000015.1:7243421-7248421 GCA_030159115.1 Actinidia arguta var. hypoleuca | reverse complement strand
AACGTCGGTGCCCGTGATTCCTGCTATTACTTTTCAGATTTCCTACGCACGGATTTAATACGATCTCACAGGTCAAGAAAAGTTTGAGTTATCTATTCTACATCATGACAAGTGGGGTCAATTGACCCAATTAAAAAAAAATTATACTAACATTCTTAATATAATTTATCATCAATATAATTTTGACCATTTAAAAAATTAATAATTTTTTTTTAAATTCTATAATTTTAACCCCATTAAACTTAAATTTTGACTCTGCTTCTGGGACACTCATGACCAGGTTTCTTATTGGGTGGTCGCGTTGCTTTCCTTAGACTACCATGGGCACGCACAAGCCGGGGCCTACCAACAAGCTACAGGCACGCGTGCTGCCCCTTCTCACTCATGCCTACCTTCCGGGACCTTTGGAATTGGGACAAAAAGTGGGTTTTACATTGGAGTCACGTATTTAAAGCAAGTACATATAATGCATATTGAATTAAAGTAAATAATTAAATATGAGATTCAGTTAGATTTAAAGTTTAACAAAGGACAATTTACTCTTTATTTATATTTAAAGAAAATTTCATAGCTAATTTATTATGTACGTTTTAGATAATTATTAATTCATAAACCTATAAAATACAAAGAAAATATTTAAAATTTATTATCTTATAATCTTATCGAGATTATTAAAAGGAATTTCGGAATTTGGAATTGGCAAGGGAAATGATACTGGCATTTATAAGGCCACCCCCACCTTGGAGTTCCCATAACTTACCATTTATAAGCACGGATTCATATAGGGGGGTGACATGCCATTCTTTTTAGTTTTTTGTTTACAACTTTAAAATATATAAATAAAAAAATAAAATTTATTGAATAATTACATTATAGTCTTATTTACTGGATTTATTTATGATTGCTTCTCGCATCATGCGGTCTAAGTTATTAGAATCTTTTTTAAAAAATGGAGTAATTGACCAATTCTCGGTGATATTGTTAATGTGACACTCTTTTTTGTATTTTTGTATAACAAACTTTAAAATCTCATAAATTTTATTGTAAATGTTCATTTTTAATAAAAATATATTTTAGAACATTCTCAATGAGAGCTATCAAACAAGATCCATATTGAATATGAAACTATGAAAATATTAAAAGTAAATTTTTGGCAATAAAATTCAACAATGATATATTCATCTGTCATATAACTATTAGTATTTTTTATGATTTTTTCCCCTCACAAGAATATCAATGGCCAAAGTTATATTTATATCAATGTCAGTCATAAATATTAATTTTTGTTGTGTTTTATACCGTTGTTAGATATTTGAATATTATTTAAAAATTTAACAGCGATGAATTTATGAGTCATGTACCAAAGTTATTTTTATTTATTTTTTAGTGTGGTTGTATGTTTTAATAACGTTTTATGAATTAAAAGTCATAAATTTACGGATAATGCAAATATACAACCACAATAAATATTAAGATTGATTACAATAATATTTCAAATGGATAATTGAATTAGGGTTTTATTTATTGGGCTTATTTTTAGCTAACTCTTGCACATGGAACAATTAACCAATAAAATATTTTTATCTACAAGATTACATAATTGACCAAATACTACATTTAGTTGCGCACTGAAAATTTTATCAGTGGACCAATTTTTATTAAAATTTATTAAAACATGTATTTTTTTTTTTTATGTAAAAGTAATTTGGAGAAGTGAAAATATTGTGATACGAATATTCTTTCGGTACTTGAACTAGCACATTGTTGAATGATGTGGACGTATGCTAGGATAATATATAGGCATTGAAAATGAGAATTTTATTAGTAATGTAAATACTAGTATTTTTTATACTTTTTGTAGAGAATGTATATTTGAATAGCATATAGACACCAACAGTGATAAATTTATCAGTCATTAAAATATTTATGTATTTGTATTTTTATTTTATGGTGGATGTATGTTTGAATAACATATAGGAATTAACAATGATAATTGTATTAGTCAAGTAAATATTATGAATGTTTACAATAATATTTGAGTAAAAAAAACTCAAAAAGAGGAATTTATCAACAATGATTTGGAGATTAATTTGGGTTGGAAATTGTTTATTTATTGGGTTTGGAGATTGATTTGGGTTGTTATTTTCTTGTATACACACAGTGGTAATGATGACCTGGTGATGGCAAATGAGAAACGGGATTGATGGAGATGGATTGATGACTTGGTGATGGTGGATGAGAGAGGGGAAAGATGGCGATGGATCTAGGGGAGAGTTGAGTTTCTAGTGATGGTGGATGAGAGAGAGATTGTGACGTGCAAAATGATGGTGGTTGTTAACGGAGGTAGTGGTTGACGGAAATAAGGATGGTGAAAGACGAAGAGAGTAATATGGTATTTCAATTGTTTATTTGAGGGTATTAAAGTAATTCTTTATTTTTTGTTTGCTCAATTACCTAACAAACTTTGATATGGGAGGCTAGTATAATTTTACAAATATTAAGGAGGCATATGTATTACAGATAAATATCAGGGGAGGTCATTATAATTTTTGCAAACCAAACGCTGGAGTTCATAAGAAGAAAGCTTACTATAAGCAAAAGCAGTAAATGCTAGAGTTCATGAGAAGAAAGCTTTTTAAAATATGGACAAATCAGAGGCTGCCACATCAGCAGGGAATGTTGCCTCATGATAATAGTGCCACTTATTTTTATTTTTTATTTATTTATTTATTTTATGATTGCGTAATAATTCCACTTTATTTTCCTAATAAAAATATTCACAAGGGACCTTCGGGCAATTTTTTTTCTCCAACCGATAAAACGGAGGACTAGCAATGCGTGACGAAAAACACAGGAGTTGAAATATAAAACATAGGATTCTAACGCATATGGCGATGGTAAATATATTTTAAGAGGAAAACGGTCAAAAACGATGAAAAAAATCTGCGATAGACGCCGTTCAAAGTTACGACTTCATGAGATTGACTGCAATCATGAGGTTTTCGACTCAGTGCGGTTGGCTGCAATCACACGTGGTAACGACTCTGTGAGGTTGTGGGGCTAATAGAGAATTGAACGGAAACGTAAGCAATGGGTGTCAAGCTAATTTTGGTGGCAGAACACTACTCAATAGACCTGCGAGATAGAAACAGTGAGAATGACAACTCAGAGCTCTTCTGGGGATGATTCTTCGACGATCAAATTAGTGATCGAAAATGAAAAGAGAGAAGTGAGTAAGAGCAAGGTTATTGACTATGATTTTAGAGAGAGAGAGAGAGAGTCAGGAGAAAGAAAATATTACCTTACTTGTGAGAGAGGGTATGTCCCATTTTATAGTATAGTTCGGCGCATGTATAGACGCGCCAACTGCCATGTTAGCGAATATGCGGCTGATTCAATCATGTTCTTAGAACATGACTGGTAGTTAGCCTATTGCATCATCGAAGTTTGAATCAAAACGTGCGGGTGACAAAAGGAAATCACCGTGTACATTACCCTCTGACCTTATGCGGCCTTGGGATTACAACTTCATTGACCGAGCTCTCATACGAAGGCACTAACCAAATTTGATATGAAGCGACAGTTCGACAATGGTACTTATCTAAGCTCGGTCGGAAATAAAGTAAGATATTTTATCTTTTCACATACTCAATTCAATAGACTACAATCATGTGATTCGAACCTAGGTGATCCACTTAAGAATTTTTCAAGAGGAATGCTATTCAAAGGTATGCGAAAAATTGTGATAGACACCTTCTAGAGTGATGTTTCAGTGTGGTCAGCTGCAATCATGTGGATGACTCAGTGGAATCAGCTTTAATCATATGATAGCTCCAACGTAAAAGATCCATTTTGAAAGGCTACAATCACACGGTTTACGACTCCGTGTGATCGGTTGCAATCATGTGGATTATTTCAAAGGTAGTGAACCCATTCTAAATGTCTTTTAAGAGGAATACTATGCAAATGCTCCAGAGTTACGACTTAGCGCGGTCGGCTGCAATCATGAGGTTTACGACTCAGTGTGGTCAGCCCCAATCATGTCATGTGGTTTACGATTTAGTGCTATCGGCTACAATTGTGTGATTTCAACGTATATTGCCTACTCTAAATGTCTTTCAAGAGGTATACTATCCAAACGCATGAAAAAAAATCTGTACAGACACCCTCCAGAGTTACGATTTAGTGTATTTATCTGCAATCCCATGGTTATGACTCAGTGTGGTCAGCTGCAATTCCATGGTTTATGACTCAATGTGGTCAGCTGCAATCACGTGGTTCAAAACGTTTTGTCGAACTCGACCCAATGATTTGGTGACGCTACCAGAACAATGTGTTTCGAACCATGTGACCAAAACAATTGTAATTGGACTCATTGACGTGGTGGAATTGTAACACAATTGTAATCGGAAACACATTCAATGACAATATAGCTGCATCAGATATCTTGAGAGCTACATCACTTCCAAAATTTCCAAATCAGAGAGAGAGAGAGAACAATCAGATTAACAAAATGCAAATGCTCATGCACGACTATAGTAAAGAGTCCTAACTACAGATTAACCATCCGCTTGTGGTTCTAGGACTAGGGGTGTACACAGTCCAAATTGGACTGGTTATTTACAGATCTAGGAACTGGACCAATAATAACGGTTCAATTGAAGTGGGAACCAGAATCAAATCCAGACTGTCAGCCTTTATGGACCAAACCAGAAACGGACAATAAAAGCAAATTGGTCTGGTTCCGGTTTGGTCCCGGTTCTAACCTGTTAATGTAAAATCCTAATCCCTAAGCTTCATAATTAGTTTAATTGCATGCATTTAGATAAAGCAATTATGCTAATTGATATGCTTAATTAGTTTAGTTTAATGAATGTGAGTTGTGATGAGATTTTCATATTTTTAAACGTGATTAGTGGGTGATTAATTAGCTTAATCCATAACTAATCTATGATTAATTAGCCTAAGTGGGATTAATTATACTAATTAGTGATTAGTGA
>BRYE01000015.1:7130921-7135921 GCA_030159115.1 Actinidia arguta var. hypoleuca | reverse complement strand
ACACATCTCCATACATTTACACTTTTTCTTTTTCCTTATGATGTATGGGATGGGATAATTTAGGCATTGAACTAAAAATAATATAATGAAAACAAAAAGTAATGTGTTTTTTTTATAAAAAAAAAAAAAAATTGTTCGATCGTTAACTTTCAAGGCTAGAGATTAATCGAGGTGGGCAAAAAAAAATTGTCATTTCTGAAACTATAGTTAGTTTCAGAAAAACAAAGCAGTCGCAAATGTAGGACTATATACAACGAAGACCTAAGACTCTAAATTCAAATCTAAAATGGATCTGGACAAGATCGAAATGTAAACATATCGAAAATGCAAGTATTTTGAAGAAAAAAATCCAAAATGATACTTACAGTGATCGTTTAGAGGCGGTCAAAGAGCAAAAATAAGACCATTAGAGACTGAGATGCTGTTGGAGATGGTGGACGGGCGATGATGCAGCAAAGTCGTCTAGTAGACAATGAAAAATGCTCATAGTTTCTCTATCTAGAATGCTCTGGTTGCAAGGTGAACATTGGGATGGCAACAACTCCCTATTTATATGCAAGCTCAAATTGACCATGTTCTCTCCCAAACAAGCCCTAAGGGTGAGTGTTCTGCTTCAGGTTTTGTGCCCTAATTCAGCTTCAACCAAAAAACGTGTAGACATGTGGCACAAAATCGCTATAGTCCCGCCCAAATAACACCTAAGGGTAGGTGTGCATGCTTCAGTGTCCATGCTCTAATCAAACTCTAGCCTATGTCAACATGTGGCGCAGAAGGATAGTGAGAGGACAACTAAGGGCAGTGAGGGGACAACTTGCAGGCACTGGCGAGCTCTTGTGGCCGAGTTTCCCTTACTGAAGATCATTGGCAATCAAATATGATAACCTTTGCAGTCGATGATAGAGCTCATGCGATCCGAGGGGTAATTGTGGAACGATAAAATATCATGTTTCACTTTCGGCCGAACTTGGGCGAGCTAAATTGTCGCTTCATATAAAGTTCGATCGGCATCTCCATGCTAGAGCTCATCAGGATCAAAGAGTAACGTACATGATGGGAGTTAATTTTTATAGTAATTGCAAACACTTTAGCAGCTTATGCATAATAGATATAATCTATAATATCTCTAACGTAAGCAAAAAATTAAATTTTATAGCAATTGCAAACACCCAATATCTTATAAACGAGCTCTTTCACTAGCTGCCATCTTTTCTTATAATGGAATAATTGGGTTTAACTAGTGACTCAATCAATGGAGAAAGAAATGCTTGCTTGTGGGCTTGCTACTCATTATTCATGTAGTACAATTTGTAATCTTTTTCTTTTGCATTTCTCTCTTTAACTTCGTATTACCCATTCTATTAGCTAGGTAACATTTGCTTCTTCTTGGCAAAGGCTTCATTTGATTGAACAACAACTTGGTACATCGGCTACAAATGATTCTTCGATTTTAGAAAGAAAAAAATTCTAAAAAAGAATAGTGACATTGGTTTTTCAGATGACAGAAGTGTACTTCAGAGATACTCTATGATGTTATATATGAAAGATTGAGGAATGAATAGTCTTTGCCTTATTTCTTTTCATTTAACAAGTAGCTGAATATACACAGAGGAGGATTATTGTTGGCCCAAAAGGCAATCCAAGAGGAGGTGAATTGGATTTTTCAAAAATTAATCGCAATTATAATTGATTAAAATTCACCTAATCAATAAAATAGTAACCCAAGTAATATGCGATGCAAGGAAGACAAGAAAAAGGTAAAAAATAAGGTATAAGAAAGCACACCAAGCTTTACTGAGGCTCAACCACAACATGTGATCTACGTCCTATACAAGACCTCCGTAAAGTCTTCTTCAACTATTGCAATCAACAATTACAAGGTGGGGGGCTGATTTACCAAGTGCTCAACTTACTTTTATACAAGAACTTCACCCAAGTTCTTTCAAGTGGTTTTGTCCAAGACCCACTCAATCTTTCAAGTATTTTTGTCCAAGCTATACTCAAACTTACAAGTACACAAGTGTATGAAGGTTATACAAGTGTAAAACAAACTCTCCAACAAGAGTAGATAAGAATGGAATGGCTAACTAAATGCTCACACTTAAGGACCAAAGGAATTTTCAGAGAATAATGAGTTTAAAGCTCTTTGATGATCAATCAATGTTATAGGCTTGTGTCTTTTGTCCCATAAATGAGTTTGGAGGTGTGTATATAATGTCTTGAAGTAAATCCAATTGTTGGTGGTAGTTGAGGCTCATTAAATACAGATTCAAGCAGCTCTGCGTTTAAGAAACTAGACATTATGTGTCGACACCTTGCTTCAAGCGTTTCTAAGTTTCATGTGTCGACACCTCCTGTGTTGTTTGAAGTCATTGGTTACATGTATCAATACTTCAAGAGAATGTGTTGACACTTCAGGCCTTCTTTCTTCAGTTAATACTCATTTTCTTCATGTGTCGACACCTCGAAATCATCTATTGACTCTTGATCATCAGTCTTCTCAGACTTGGTCCTTTGTTCATATGTGTCGACACTTCAGTGTTATGTGTCGATACTTCAATTCTAGATTTGTTATTGTCTTCATGTGTCGACTCCTAAAAGTCATGTGTCGACACCTTTAACTTCAGAATCAATTCTTTGGACACTGTCTTTATGTGTCGTCCCTTCTAAGTCATGTGTCGACACCTTCAATTCTAGATTGCTCACTGTCCACATGTGTCGACTCTTTAACCCGATGTGTCGATACTTCAATTTTAGATTGTTTATTGTTCTCATGTGTTGACTCTTCAACCCGATGTATCGACACATTATTTTCAGATTCAAGTTTACTGTCTTCATGTGTCGACACCTCCTAATCATGTGTTGACACTTCTTGCCCAAAAAATTCATCTTTGCCAGACTTCATTAATTTTACTTCATTGAATTTGTTGATCTAATGAATAATTAAAGTAAAGAATCATTTGCACACTAAGTAGGATCATTAGATCACTAATATAATATTTTGTTATCATCAAAATTGAGGCATTAAGTCAACAATTATTATTGATAGATACAAGAGTTGTTATAGATCCTATAAACTAGGAGGATTACAAGTGATAATATACAACTTAGAGAGTTTGAATTAATAATAAACAAGAATGAGTCATAATAGACTCCTAAGGCTAAGGACATATCTGATAATGATATGCTATTATGCCCCCCAAGATGGAGTGTAGGAAAACAGGCCAATCTCGGATTTGAGTTGAAGAAATTATTATCTTGGAAGAAGCTTGGTAAGAGCATCAACAATTTGATCTTCAGAGGAAACATGAGCAAAAAGAAGGGCACCACTTTGAACTTGATCTCTAATAAAATGAAAATCAAGTGCAACCTGCTTCATTCTTGAGTGAAAAAAATGGATTGAAACAAAGTTAGGTGGCTCCAACATTATCACAATAAATTACTGGACAACAAGGAAGCTGAATGCCAAGATCTGATAAAAGGTAATAAAGCCAATTTAGTTCAGCAGCAGTATTAGCAACATAACAATACTCTGCCTCAATTGATGATCTTGTGACAATCTTTTGCTTTTTAGAACTCCAAGAGATAGGATTTCTACCAAGAGAAACAACATAAGCTTCTGTGGAGCAGAAAATGTCTTTGTCCCCAGCCCAATAAGCATCAGAAAATGCATTTAAACTGAGAGATGAGTTAGTAAAGGCATGCAAACTGATGGAGGAGTCTCGATAAATTTGTAAATCATCATCTATGGTACCAACCGGATAACGTAAGAGCTGCTTGACAAAGGACCAACACTCATTGATTGGGCAATGCATATATTGAGAGAGTTTGTTGACAGCGAATGCTATATCTGGCCATGTGATTAGTAGATATTGAAGGTTGCCAACCATTTGACAATACTTTGATTGATGATACTTTGATCCATCAAAGTATCGTCAAATGGTTGGCAACCTTCAATATCTACTAATCACACGGCCAGATATAGCCTTTGCTGTCAATAAACTCTCTGGATCAAAGAGTGGAGTTCCAGAATTCAACAAAAGAGAAGGACTTGTGGGAATGGGAGTGGGAACATAATTGGCATCAGTCATTTTTGTCTGAGATAAAAGGTCTAGAATATATCTCCGTTGAGAGAGTAACACACCATATTTGTTGTGGACAACCTCTACTCCTAGAAAATAGGTTAAGAGGCCAAGATCCTTAAGTGAAGAATGCTCAACAAGAGTTGTCACAAAGTGATTGACTATGATAGTCGAGTTACCTGTAAGAATGATGTCATCTACATATACAAGTAGATACAGAATATGACCAGCAGTATTGAAGACAAATAAGGAAGCATCGGCATGTGAGTTCTTGAACCCAAAAGATAAAAAACAAATTTTTAATTCCTGATACCAAGCCTGAGGAGCTTGTTTCAGTCCATAGATTGCTTTTCTGAGTTTACACACATGAGTTGGATTGCCTTGATCAAAAAATCTAGGTGGTTATGACATGTAGACATTTTTAGAGAGGTTAACTTGAAATAAGGCATTGTTGACATCAAGTTGTCTTAAGGACCATCCACGACTCACTGCAAGACTGGGCACAACACATATGGAGGTTGATTTAACTACAGAGCTGAATATGTCAAGATAATCTATGCCAGGAAGTTGGTGAAAGCCCTTTGCAACGAGTCGAGCTTTGACCCTATCAATAGAACCATTAGATTTTCATTTAGTTCGAATATCCACTTACATCTGACTAGATTTTGGTGAGTATCTGGAAAACCTGTTGCCAAGTTCTATTCTTGACTAGAGCATCATACTCCTCTAACATAGCTTGATGCCATTTAGGATCTTTTAGAGCTTGTGTAATTATATTTGGTTCAAGATCAATGAATGTGGAGAGTTGAGTGTGAAGGTTCATTTTTTGAGAGGTTTGTGGATGTTATTCTTGGCTCTAGTGGTCATTCTGTGAGAGGTATGAGGTTGAGTTGCAGGTAGGGGAAAGTTGGTTATGGATTG
>BRYE01000015.1:7080921-7083421 GCA_030159115.1 Actinidia arguta var. hypoleuca | reverse complement strand
TTTGGTTTATTTTTTTATTAGTTTTTCATTATTTTTTTTAGATTTTTTTTTAGTTTTGTTTCTTTTTTTTTTTAATTAGTTTTGTTATTATTTTTTTTTGTAGTTTTGTTTCTTTGATTTTATTAATTTTATTTTTTTAATCAATTTTGTTTATCAAAATTAAACAAAATAAAAAAAAAATTGATACAAATTTTTTTAATTATATTTTTTAGATTTTTTTTTTCTTTTTTTTAATTCGTTTTGTTATTATTATATTTTTGTAGTTTTGTTTCTTTGATTTTATTAATTTTGTTTTTTTTAATCAATTTTATTTATCAAAATTAAACAAAAAAAAATTGATACAAAAATAAAAAAATTTGATTAAAAAAAGAAACAAACTTACCAAAAAAAAAAAAACTTACCAAAAAAAAAAAGTAAAAAAAAGTACTTAAAAACCTAATTAAAAAGAAACTAAAAAAAATACTACGGTAGCGGCTGGAAAAATGGAAGGGAGGGGGGAAGTGGAGTGAGGGGCCCGACTGGAAAAAGAAAAAGAAGAAAGAGGGATAAGAGAGAAAGAGAGGAATAAAATTGTAAACAAATGTTACATCACCCACGCTTTTCACACACGGCAGGTGCGAACAAAAAATTCAGCTTATGACTCCGTTAGACATTAGTTTTTTTATTTAAAATAAGTAAAAAAGTCAATTAGAATTAATTTTTTTACTTAATTTTAGTTAAAGAAAAGTCACAAAAGCAAAAAAATTCAAAAATTTTGACTTTTTTTATAACAAATTAAAAAAAAAATTTAATTTTTAAACATGACTAAACGAGCCTACATACATATCTTCTTCGTATTCATGTTTCCAAAAATCAAATAGATTTCAGTGCTAAGAATTTCAAGCATGCCTCCATTACGCATCACATGCAGGGACTTCTTTGCACAGGTCAACGTTTCATCGATCATCATGACCTATGACTCACAAGCGCCGTCTACGTTCGCTTCTTGTCACTCCGCTGTGGCCAAACTAAAATTTTATTCTTAATAAGAATTTTTATTTTAAAATTAATTCAAACATTTTACTTTTTAAATTCCCTTAATCTAAATATATTAAAAAAATGATTTTATTATTATTGTTATTTTTAAAAATTATTTATTTATTTTAATTGATGTATTAAAAAATTTAGAAACCCTAAACATAATCCTCAATATTTATTTATTTCATGACATCATAGAAAAACATCATAAAAGGTCTTTGCGAGAATAAGAAGCGTGGATATTGCATTACATCCTGATTCTAACCATTAAAAATACAAGGCCGGCTATTCAAAAGTTTTGAACGAAAAGGCAAAAACCCTCGCAGCTCGCAAAATCGCAAAAGTCACGCGGGCACATATTAGGTGCAATCAGAAATACCTTAGCCAAAACGTCCATATTATATATTGGGTCGTTCCAGTCTTTCAACAATGTTATCGGAAGAGTTCGTTTTGTAGGGTTTTTTGAGTACATAACTCATATAAAAACTCAGGTTGATCGAATAATATTTGCGTTATAATTTACTTTCAAAGTTTTACTTATCGTTTATTTTTCTTCAAGACAAATTTGTTTAAATCATGTGGATAAAAATCTCTGATTAATTTAATTTCTTTTCACGGATAATCTATTAGTCGAACCCTACAATTTATACAATTCTGATCATATAATTAAATTCGAGATGAAACTCAAATGTTACCGGCAACACGGTGCTCTTCCTTTTCGGCACAGCACTTGCCCAAAGTTCCAAACTGACCAACAAATCCGACCCCACTAAGGCAGGAATCAGGATTATGAAATAGGAGAATGTTGACATAGCTTAGATACATATCTTTTATTATATATACTCACTCAAAAAAATCAGCTTATATACATGTCTTCTTCAGATTTATGTTTCCATAATCAAATAGATTTCAGTGCTAAGAATTTCAAGCATGCCTCCATTACGCATCACATACAGAGACTTCTTTGCACAGATCAACGTTTCATCGATCATCATCATGATCTATGACTCACAAGCGCAGTCTACGTTCGCTTCCTATCACCCCGTTGTGGCCTTCCTCGTTCCGATCTTAATCAGCCTTCTCCAACTCAAGTATCACGGGACGTACACGTCACCTTTCGAGACGCACCCCAAATCCATGGGAGTCTCCTTTGTTTGTCTGATTTTGTATTGTTTGGCCTACAATGCAGAGCAGAGACAGCTTAATCCGTCAGATAATGCCTGGATTGTTCGCCGTGGGATGGTGTTTTTCGGTTCACTTTCTGCTGCATCAATGGCATCCACAATTCACTTGCCCGACTCGATTGGGCCACTTCTATGTGTCATATGGCTTTTGTTCACTGCAAGGGATCAGTTGCTGAAGCTGTTGAAATGGATGGGCCATCACAAAATCTCTGCTCCTGCCTTCTCACGCAGGGGGCCCATACTCCCCGTGTCACTCCGATAAATTGTTTCGCAAGTCAAGATTATTTTTGTTTACAGTA
>BRYE01000015.1:7070921-7075921 GCA_030159115.1 Actinidia arguta var. hypoleuca | reverse complement strand
CACCTAGTTTCATGTCACATACATTTTATCATTTTAAAATACGGCCTCAATAGACAACATATTAGCCATTAATATCAACACAAAGTAAAACCCTAATAAGGAAACCCCATTTACAATTTCCATTATAAACCAAGTTTTCCATTTTAGGTTCAATACTCAAAGTAATGTCTCAATAGGCTTTATATAAGCTATCAACAACAAACCCAAAGTAAAACCCCAACATACTAACTCCCTTTAACTCAAATTCAACTAGTGAAAAGCTCCACAATAATGGTGATACCCGAAATTCTGAATTTCTCCGATTGGATGCCCTTGAAAATACTGCATTAGTTTTCGCGAAGTAATAACTAAAGCCAATACCAATTTTTCTAGCGGCAAGTATCTCATTTGGAAATTCCTAAATGTTTTACTAATGAAGTAAATTTGGCACTACTCTCCATCTACCACCCTTAGCAGCACCAAGCTAATGATGTGTTCTAAGATGGTGAGATGGATGTAGAGTAGTTCTCCCTCATTCAGGGTAAAAAGAAATGTTGGTTTAGTTAGGTACTCTACAAATTGTTGGAGTGCGAGTTCACACTCTTTATTCCATAAAAATTTATATTTTTATAAAGAAGTTGAAAAAATAAACGGCATTTGTCAAAAGACTTACTAATAAATGGGTTAAGTGCTGCCGCTATTCTAGTTTGCTTTTGAACCTCCTTCGTAGTCCTTGGGCTGACAAGGTCATTGATTGTCATAATCTGCTCTGGGTTTGCTTCGATTCCTCACAGAGTTACCAAATGCCCTAGGAATTTTTCAGTCAGAGTGGACTTCGGCGACTTGACTGCTATAGTTGTCCTCAGCCCGACTGACGCCTCTGTCAAAAACTCGCTCATAAATAGGGCCGCACGCCACTGCCTGAAGTTCAACAAGTGCAGACTCGATAACAGCAGCCTTGTTTAGAGCCTGAGTTGAAGATGCATAGCTAGCATCCCAGGCCTATTCCGCAGCAGCCAGATCCTCCTTCAGCTGGTCAATGGAAGTCAGCGAGAGCTTGGCGTTGTTAAGCTCCGATTCTAGGCTGTCGATCTTCTTTTTAGCCCTTTTTAGCTCGGCCGACTGCTCTTTCATGAGATCCGAAATGATGGCATCCTTCTAGAGGCTTTGCGGAGCAAAAATAAAAAAAGAATCAAATATCGGAAGTGTAACTTGAAACACACCGAGGTCATAACTCTTACTTGAACTTACTGCGTCACCAGTAGATCCCCGATCACGTCCGAGTCCTCTTCGTTGAGAGCAACGACATCATTAGGCAGTAAGACGACATGCACAAAGGCCACGCTGGTATCGTAGTCCTGGGAAGAATCAACCACCATAACTTGCCTACCGAGCTCACAGGCAAAAAACTCAGGCTTCTAGAGGTTGGCAGCAACACTCAAGCTCCACCAAGCAACTCCCAAAGAATAAATATGTCCAGCTCACATGACCTCAGCGAGCATCGACCCAGCTCATGTGAACGGAGGGACAATTGTAAAGGGACAAATTATACAATGACATAATTAGGCCTTGCTAGGGTAGAGACCTCCGCCGAGCTAATGCTAAGAAGCAAGCTTGATGGTCCCCTGCTCTGGAGCTCCATACAAACACCATTGAGTACAGGCCTTACTAGGGTGGAGGCCTATGTCAAGTCTTTGTTACAGAGCGAGCTTGTAGGTCATCTACGTTGGAGCTCAAAGAAGTCACTATTGAAGACGTACCGTCTGAGCTAAGGCCTTCATTACACCTGAGGTTCTATAACTTATCGAGCTCGAAATAATAATTGTGCTGAAAGCTTGAGCAAGGGGCAACAACCGACGGTATTCCCGAGGGGTGTCATGGGATAGAAGGTGACTTGCACGTCAGAGTTCTTTTTGAAAGCCCCATGCCCGGATGGAGACGCTGGTAGTTGATCATGAGCTACTAGTCACATCATAGGGGTATGACTGGGTCAGCCGCCTACTCACTGACATAGCAGTCGACAAGTACAAACACATGCCGAGTTGTAGTTTATCGAGTGACGAAAACAATTAGTGCGTCGAGCCACGCGCTGATTTAGGGAATAAAGGAGAACACTGTTGTTCTCATAAGAGGTACGTGAAACTTTGCTATTGGATCATACATATATTTTCTATATATATTTTTGAACGTCTAACTTAACCATCGGAGGGCCATTTCTCATAAACAGCTCTGGCATTAGGTCCCGGATGGAGACGCTGGTAGTTGATCATGAGCTACTAGTCACATCATAGGGGTATGACTGGGTCAGCCGCCTACTCACTGACATAGCAGTCGACAAGTACAAACACATGCCGAGCTGTAGTTTATCGAGTGACGAAAACAATTAGTGCGTCGAGCCACGCGCTGATTTAGGGAATAAAGGAGAACACTGTTGTTCTCATAAGAGGTACGTGAAACTTTGCTATTGGATCATACATATATTTTCTATATATATTTTTGAACGTCTAACTTAACCATCGGAGGGCCATTTCTCATAAACAGCTCTGGCATTAGGTCTCATTGTTCATGTGCTTGCAGGTAGGGTGCCGCTAGTTAACCATACAGAGGGTTGAAACTACCTATGCAGTCGTAGAACTGTCGCGGGTGTCTATTCTTGATTTTCCCTCCTCTCACTCAACAAACAAGAGCCCCACACAAGATATGATCTTTTTGCATAATTGATTCTTAAAATGGGATTGATTTTGTTTTTTCTTTTGTTTTTTTCATTTATCTAACAATTAATGTAATTATAAAAGCAATTATCATCAGTTGTGTTGTGAATGTGTAGTTTGGGAATAAAAAGAATTGTGAGAGTGCTTAAAAGAATTGTGGCTTTCACTAAAAAAATGATCTCATGGGTAAAACATATGTCAAACTTTAGATATTTTTTGGCCATTAGATCACAACCTATGTAATTTTCACATATTTGAGAAAAATGAAGTGATATTTTTTTAGAATAAAAATAGTCTCAAGTGAAATTTTAGCCATTAGATTAACTTAAATGGATTTCAACCGTAGATAGGCGGAGATAGAAATTCAAAAACATAAGTGTTTTATATTATAGATAAATAAAAGATAGATGGATAGATATACAAAAAAATATATATCATAGTTCAACCTAAAGTAGGCATAAAAAGGGGAAATTAGAGTCACTAAAGAAGTAGCATGATAAGGAATTTTAGAAATCCCAACCTCGATCCTAGGTCACATAATTCGCAACTCAACCCTGCCGCTCCGCGCTTCAATTCTCGAATTTGCAAACTTACTCTAATTTCGGTTGGAATTCGTGAATTTATTGGAACTAATTGGCGAAATTTGAAACTATGGGGATGAATTTATAATTTACACAGCAATTTAGGGACGTGAAGTGCAAAAGTAATATAGACAATGCTCGTTGATACTATAACCTGAGACCTAAGCGAACCACAAACCTCGGAACCAATGCCACTTTGGTTGCTATATTAACGATTTTTAATTTGTTCAAACAAATTATTGTATTATATTTGCTTATATAATACATATACATAGAATAAAAACAAAATTCAATATTTAAAATTTATTTGTTAATAAAAATAAATATATATTTAATATATTATTTTATTACAGCACTCTAAAAATGTTCTCGCTCTAGTACTAACGCTCTATTGCTCCATGCCAAAAAGTAATTCTTAAGACAACAGATGTTATCTTTTCCATGAGAAGAGAAGAGAAGGAGGTCTGAAAAGTTGCTAATGATTTCAATGTCTTTACAGTCTGTTGCCATAAGTAAGAATTGTGAAACAGAAGCAATCAGTAGAATAAAAAATCGGTTACCGACGGTGTTGGCGAGGGTGGTCTGGAACTGTAATCCGGCGGCGGCGAAATCGTATCGATATCAATCTTCAACTTTTTCGTTATCTTTTTTCCATGAGAAGAGAAGAGAAGAGAAGAGGAGGAGGTCTGAAAAGTTGCTAATGATTTCAACCTCTTTACAGAAATCTGTTACCATGAGTAAGAATTGTGAAACAGAAGCAATCAGGGCGGTTCGGACCTGGAATCCGGCGGCGGCGAAATCGCACTGATATCACGGTACTAGGGTTTAGATTGAATATATCGTCTTACCTTACATTCTGGCCATAAATCACACTCGAAAAAGCCATAGCCGCCTACCGGAAACCACCTCGACTTCACATTGTTGCTTCACGTCTGGCCGCTGCTCTTGTCAACGTTTTTTTTTTTTTAAAGCAATATCAAAAACAAAAAAAGAGGGATGATCGAAATTGGAAACGGCAATTGGGTAAAAAGCTGGAGAAATATTCTAATTGGTCAAAGTTTGCCCCTTCAACAAGTTTCTGAAGCATCAATCAGCAAGGGAATAACAAGGAACGTACAAGGGCAAAGTGGGAAAATAAAAATAGCCGAAAATTAACGTCTTTGGTGTCAAAACTTGTATACAACCACCAACCTCTCAGTCTCTGACAATGACGTGGGTTAACTTGTAACCTACCCTCCTTTTGCTATTATCCAAGTTAGTAAATTCGTAAATTCGTGTATTATACACATAAAACATGTCCATACGAATAATTAAAAAAAATTGGGTTTTTCGTTCAATTTTGAAATGCAACAAAAAAATGCATATTTTTCTGAGTATTCGAATTACACTAATTTCTAACCGATATGGATGTAGGGTCTACAATGCAATTATTTTTAAAGTTTTGAGTTTAATATGTTCAAATTAAAATGTGAGAGATGAAAATAAAATTTGAATGAAAATCTGAGGGTGTGAAATAAAAATTATCCATTAATTATTCAACAGTTCACCTACCCCTTCACGTTTACACAAATTATAATCTCGGTCTCCCATTGCATACCTACTCCTTGCCCTCGCACCAAGTACTCCATAAATAGAGAACCCTATCTTTTGAGATCATCATCGAGGATGCATGGGCTTTGAAATAGGATCTCCTTGTACCGGTAATACCTCTTGTTGTATCTATTCGTTT
>BRYE01000015.1:7058421-7065921 GCA_030159115.1 Actinidia arguta var. hypoleuca | reverse complement strand
TATATTTTAAAAAATATGACTGTTTGGACAATGTGACTATTTTTAAAAATATGACAGTTGAAAAAAAAATTCCCTTAAAAATAGAACAAATAAATAATAAAAAAATAATATTCTAATATAATAGAATTAAAATAGAGATGCTGATAGAATTAGCTCAAATAAAATTTATAATTTTTAAGTTATAATTTGACTTAAATTTAACGAGACTAATACAAATGCTCTTAGATAAAAATTAGTTGATTCCGCTCTTAGTTCATTTGCATGCTAAAGTACCAAAAATGTTGACTACTCCATATTACTATTAGCTAGGCATTTATAATATAATTCAAATGCTTACTGCTATGACGTTTGATTTTTGTATTTGTGATTTACTTAAATAAAATGCCCCAAAGTAAATAGCTAGAGGCTTCCAAGAAAGTCATTTTTACCAAATTTTTTTACCTTTTTGTTTTTTGTCGCTGTTTGATTAGACTTTTTAAATTTAAAATTTGAGACTTTTTCTGAAATTGTATTTGAAAACAAGAACATTATAATTTGATATATGACTCATTTTTTAGTGTAAATTATTTTTGATAATCTTAAACATCTTTTTGATATCTTTTGAAGTCTAAAGTGATTTATTTTTTTAATTTAAACTCATACATATTTTCTTGTGAAAAATGAATGAAGATGAGTCTCCATTCACAAGAAAGTCTTCATATTTGGAGGCTCAAGTTGAGGTTTCCAATTTGGAAATAAAAAATAAGAGCATCTCCGACCCATTTTCATAACCCCATTTCAGTGTTCAAAGTCCTCCAATTCACCTTTATTTTTTATTTAAATCGTCAAAATGAGCTCAAAACGAAACTCAAATTACTTAAACTGCACCGATACACTTAAAAAAATGGACCGCATAAAAGCCTGCTTAAAAAAGGAAATTGTAGTGCTTCATACTAGTTCCAAGACTTTTTGGTTAGTGCAACAAAGCCTCCAACAAATAAAAGAACTTTCTTTACAATCTCACACTCATTTTAAATCATATTTGCAATCTCACACTCATTTTAGTATAAGTCTAAGTTCCCTTAATCTAAATAAACTTAAAAAATTAATTAATTTTTTTTAGAAAATAGAATAATTATTTATTTTAATTATTGTATTAAAAAAAATTAGAAGCCCTAAACATAAGGGTAATGTTGTTATTTTTATATAAAAATTAGCTTTAATTAAAAATTATAATAATAATTTTAAAAATAAAAAAAAGATTAAAAAAATTTCAAAAACTATGAAAGATGAGACTGTATTTTTAGAAAACTTGAAATATCGTGGTTTATCTCAGGTCGGTTGAGATCGTGGGCTTTGAGAGAATAAGAAGCGTAGAAATTTAGCTAAATCCGGATTCTCAAATATTAAAACCAGGTTTCACAACCAGCCGTCTTCTTGCAAGTTTTCAAGGCAAAGGCGAAAAGCCTCTCAGCTCGCACGTTATGCCGCCGGTGCAATCAGCACTACCTTAGCCAAAACACGTTGCTATCAATATGATATATTGGGGCCTTTTCAGTCCCTCAACAATATTATCTGAACGATTCATTTTGTAAGATTTATTAAATACATAACTTATATAAATATTCAGGTTGATTCAACGTTAGCTTATGATCGGATTATATTTGAGTTATAATTTACTTTTAAAGTTATATTTATCGTTCATTTTTTTAAAGATAAATTTGATTAAATCACAATTTTTGATTAAATTAATTTATTTTCACATATAATCTAATAGTCAAACCCTATAATTTGTACTATTCTGATCATATAATTATATTTAAGATGATACCCAAATGTTACCAGAAACACGGTGCTCTACCTTTTCGGCACAACACCTGCCCCAAATTCTAAACTGACCAGCAAATCTGCCCAACTAAAGATAGGATTATAAAATAAGAAAACGTTATACATTTATAGTATAAGACTATAAAGATTTTTGAATCTTCCAAATTATCTTTTACTATCTACAGTTAAAATCTATTTGAATTAATTTAATATCTGAGATTTCACCTGAAACTATTTTTTTTCTCCAAAAAATATCATTTTATTTTTCTCAAAGGTGTGGGGCCTACATATGTTGTGATCCAATGACCAAAAAATCTTTAAAACTAGGCATTTAATTTTTTTATTGTATCATTTTTTTAATGGGACCTACAAAAATAAACAAACTAAAACACCTATTTTTTTCTCCTCATTTCTTTCAAATTAGCAACACTTTTTCAAAATCATTATACTTTTTA
The DNA here is from genome assembly GCA_030159115.1 of Actinidia arguta var. hypoleuca. Taxonomy (NCBI): domain Eukaryota; kingdom Viridiplantae; phylum Streptophyta; class Magnoliopsida; order Ericales; family Actinidiaceae; genus Actinidia; species Actinidia arguta. The sequence goes on along the minus strand of BRYE01000015.1, from coordinate 7,063,660 downwards.
ATTTATTTTTTATTTTATAGTAATGTATCTCATCGTATATGCATGTAATGTATCTCTTACCTGACGTTTATATCTTATCTATTTTTTATATTGTAAAATTCTAAACGAGTATACATAAGAGGTGGTCTATTTTTTTTAGACATAGTCCCTGTGGGCACAAATAATTACTAGTATATTATATTATACAAAAAAAGACCACATTTTATGCGTATTCGTTAGGATTTTATAACTTAAAAAACATATAAGAAATACATTATATGCATATACGAAATATATTTTGCTAAAAAATAGAGAATAAATTAGAAAGTATAATGATTTTGAAAAAGTGTTACTACTTTGAGAGAAATGAAAGAAAAATAAATGAGTTTTTTAATTTTTTTGGTGTGAGTTGTACTAAAAAATGATCAAATAAGTAAGAAATATGCTCAGTTTTAGATGTTTTGGAGTCATTAGATCACAATTTACGTGGGCTCCACACATTTGAAAAGAAAAAAATAATATTTTTGAAGGGACGAAAAAAATAGTCTTAAGTGAAATACCAGTCATTAAATTAATACTCAAATAAATTTCAATATTAAATAGTAACAAAAAGTTTTAAAGATTCAAAAACCTTTATATAGATAAACTCACTAAAAAATATTAACTTATATACAACGGAGGACGTAGGAATTACGTTGAAAAAGCTAAATTATATATTTTCAATATACATTTTGGTAAAAATATTTAGGGGGTCAAGTTTAATGGACTAATAACAAAATAGTTAAAACTAAAAAAAAAAAATATAAAAAAAAATTATTATTATTTTTTTTTTAAATGTTTGTAGTACGTGGCCCCTGACGGCCTCCCGGGAGCGCGACTCTTATATGCATATCAAATAGATTGCAGTGCTCCATTACACATCACATTCAGAGACTTCTTTGCACAGGTCAACGTTTCACCGATCATGATGACCCCACAAGAGCTGCCGAGTGCTGACTACGGACTACGTTCGCTCCCAACATTTGCACCTAAAATATGCCCGATCGGCATATATTAGGTGCAATCAGCACTACTTTAGCCAAAAAACCGTGCTGTCTATATTATATATTGGTATCATTCTATTTTCTCAACAGTGTTATCAAAACGATTCGTTTTATATTATTTGTTGAGTACATAACTCGTATAAAAATTTGAGTTAATCAGATCATATTTGCGTTACAATTTACTTTTAAAGTTATATTTATTGTTTATTTTTCTTTAAGACAAATTTGATTAAATCAAGTGGCTAAAAATTTCTGATTAATTTCATTTCTTTTCATAGATAATCTATTAGTCAAACCCTGCAATTATACAATTATGATCATATAATTAAATTTGAGATGAAACTCAAATGTTACCGGCAACACGGTGCTCTGCCGTGCTCTGCCTTTTCGGCACAGCACTTGCCCAAAGTTCCAAACAGGCCAACAAATCCGGCCCCACTAAGGCAGGAATCAGGATTATGAAATAGGAGAATGTTGACATAGCTTAGCTACATATCTTTTATTATATATACTCACTCAAAAGAATCAGCTTATATACATGTCTTCTTCAGATTTATGTTTCCAAAATCAAATAGATTTCAGTGCTAAGAATTTCAAGCATGCCTCCATTACGCATCACATGCAGAGACTTCTTTGCACAGATCAACATTTCATCGATCCTCATGACCTATGACTCACAAGCGCCGTCTATCTTCGCTTCCTACCACCCTGTTGTGGCCTTCATCTTTCCCATCTTAATCAGCCTTCTCCAACTCAAGTATCACGGGACGTACACGTCACCTTTCGAGACGCACCCCAAATCCATGGGAGTCTCCTTTGTTTGTCTGATTTTGTATTGCTTGGCCTACGATGCAGAGCAGAGACAGCTTAATCCTTCAGATAATGCCTGGTTTGTTCGCCGTGGGACGGTGTTTTTCGGTTCACTTTCTGCTGCATCAATGGCATCCATAATTCACTTGCCCGACTCGGTTGGGCCACTTCTATGTGTCGTATGGCTTTTGTTCACAGCAAGGGATCAGTTGCTGAAGCTGTTGAAATGGGTCGTCCATTTCAAAATCTCTGCTCTTGCCTTCCCACGCAGGGGACCCATACTTCCTCTGTAACTCCGATAAATTGCATCCCAAGTCTAGATTATTTTTGTTTTTGTGTTTTTATTCAAAATCTTTTATTTTTCCGTTTAAAAATTTAGGATAAATTTTACTCAATTTCTTATGAGGTTTTTGACAAATACAATAACCTAGATTCAAAAAAATCATTGATTTATTTTACTTATGAAACTAATTTCAAGATTTTCTTTGATTCTGTTTTTTTGTGCAAAAATGATAAACTTGCCATTTGATTTATGAATTTAAAAAAAAATATATCAATACACTCATAAAATATATTTATTTTAATGGGAGTATTGAGAAATTTTTTTTGGAAGCCCTAAATTAAAATACAAGTTTGTTATTTTTTGCAAAAAATAACTCTAGAGGAAATCTTAACTATTGATTTAAAGAAAAATCAATGATATTTGTGAAACTATATGAGAGGTCGGAATTCTTGGGAGAGGTCAATGAAATTTATCAAAAAAATTATAAAAAGTGATTAAATCCGGAATATACACTGCACTTCTGATCCGTGCCATGCTGTTGTGGCTGGCCTTCATCGTTAGCCTCGTCCAACTTAAGTATCAAGGGGGGTTTGAAACTCACCCCAAATCCATGGGTGCTTGTGGTGTTCGTTTGGTTCTGTAATGCTTGGCCTACGATGCAGAACAGAGATTTTCTTCGGGCCCGACTTTTGCGTGGATTCCTTCCTGTAGGATGGTGCTGTTGGGTTCGTTTTTGGTTTTGTCTCTGGACACAATTCTTCTCCCACACTTGCTCGGGTGGTTTCTGTACTTGCTCTACGTATTGTTTTTAGTGTTGTTAGGCACCGTTTGGGATATTAAAAGACTCATATGTATATTTTTGTCTTTAATTTCATAAACCTTTTAGAAATGCTAACGGCGACGGAAATTGCGTGAGCCTTTTTGTCTTTTTTTTTTTTTTTTTTATTATTATTTTTTTCATTTTTTGTCAACTTTTTTTGGTTTGGATGTTGGGGACCTTATTAAAATCGATTGGAAACTTCAGGGATGTTCTTGTTGAAATTGGAACTCACTGGCCAAAATAATACTTTATATAAACTAAGGAGCCAATGGTAAAATTCACCCATGATAATTCGGGATTCGGAGTTGGACGTCGCCTCCTACAAATACGGAGAGAGAGAGAGAGAGAGAGAGAGAGAGAGAGGCAGAGTGAATCGTTTACAGAAGAAGATGCGCGCAGATAGATAGAGAGATTGGAAGATCGACGGTTGATGAAATCACTGTTGTTCATTGTGTTAATTGTTGAATTGTTCTGGTAATTGATTATGTACTTGATTTTATATTCTGGTAATTGATTATGTGTTCTGGTAATTGTTCAGACTGTTCTGTTAGTTCATTTATATATCAAAATAAATATTGGGATAGCCGACGTATATAAATTTTTAGACGAATAGTAATATAATAATACAGTTTTTTCAAAACTTGGAGGCGGCTGTCCCCCCTCGGTCAGTCCTTGTATCCATTTGTGCCTTCTCTGTAGCTTCTTTCTTACTTCTTTGATACCGAGTTTTTCTTTTTAGGGCCTTTTCGGTTGATTCTTTCAATTTTCTGTCGTTTCATATGTTGAGTTTTAGGGCTTTTCTATTGGTTCTTTCTATTTTCTTTCACTGTTGGTTCTTTCATATTCTTTTGTTTCAAATCTTGAGTTTTAGTGTTTTTGGGGATAATTCTTTCGATATTATTTGATTGGAAGATCTATCGGTTGATGAATTCGTCACTGTTTATTGTGTTAATTGCTGAATTGTTATGGTAATTGATTTTATTTTCTGGTAATTGTTCTGTTCGTTCATTGTATATCCATTCGTGCCTTCTGTGTAGGTTCTTTCGATTTTCTTTGATCCCGAATTTTGAGTATTAGGGTCTTTTCGGTTGATTCTTTTAATTTTCTGTTGTTCCATATTTTGAGTTTTAGGGTTTTCCTGATGGTTCTTTCTATTTGCTTTCACTTTTGTTGGTTCTTTCATTTCAAATTTTGATTTTCAGGGTTTTTTCAGATAATTCTTTTAATTTTCTTTAATTGGAAGATCAATTGGTTGATGAGTTCACTACTGTTCATTGTGTTAATTGTTGAATTGTTCTGGTGATTGATTTTGTTTTTGATTCGTTTCTTATATCAACTTGTGTTGCAATTATGTAATTGATTTTTAATTATGCTAATTGGTCAGATTGTTTCTTTGGATTTTTTTTCGTCCCAAATTTTGAGGCCTTTTTCGGTTGGTTCTTTCAATTTTCTGTCGTTCCATCATATTTTGAGTTTCCAATTTTCTGTCGTTCCATATTTTGAGTTTTAGGGCTTTTCTGTTGGTTCTTTCATATTCTTTCATTTCACATTTTGAGTTTTAGAGTTTTTTCTGATAATTCCTTTGATTTTATTTCATTTTGGTTGCTCTTTCCATCTTCTTTCGTTTCAGATTTTGAGTTATAGGACTTCTTCTGTCGTTTCTTTTGATTTTCCTTTCTTTTAGTTGCCCATTGTTTCAAGCCCTTAATTTGTTTTCAGATCTTGAATATTATAGTTACTGAATGTATTCTTTGGTCTGTTCGTTATTATAATGCTTTTCTAATTCTAATTACATGTTTTACACATTCACAATTTGACTGAATTGGGTTTTTTCTTTTTCTTGGATTTCCAGCATTGGTTTATTAAATCTTATTGATTAATGATTTTCCAATTTTATGGGTGTCGTAATCTTTTACTTTATATTAAATTTCAGGGTTATGCACTTGATTCTTTTCTTCTCTCTCCATATGGTTTTGTTTTCATGTTCTATGGTATGATTTATGCATTTTGGTTTCTGTCTCCCTTTCAATGCTTTTATGGCTATTAGCCTAAAATCACTGTATCTCTAATCTCCACTTTTTGGTCTCTCTCTTGGACTCTAGCATAAGATTTTTATCTATTTCTGTTATAATAACTACATAATGGGATTTTTATAGTGTGTTTATAGTGTGTTTCTATTTGTTTCAAGATTTGAGTTTGTCTGTTTTTCTTCTTGCTATTTCTTAGTTGCCAATTGTTTCATGTCTTTCATTTGTTTTTGGACCTTGATTTTTATACATGCTTTGGTAAGTTTTTTTTCCTTTC
>BRYE01000015.1:7048421-7053421 GCA_030159115.1 Actinidia arguta var. hypoleuca | reverse complement strand
ATCACATTACAAATTCATTGCTGGAAAAAGGTTTAATTCCTGGACCCACCCCACACAAGGATTGATGATGTCCGTCCTAAGTCCAAATTGAAAATTTCATGGACCCCACAAAAAGGACTCCCTTCAGTCCCACACGTTATTAAACTTTCCTGTCAACCATTTTGTTTATACTTTTCTTTCCCCATAAAAAAAGCCCATTTGTTTATACAAATTTCCAGGAAAGGAGCTTGAGGAGTTGGACACCTCATCACATGAAACACAGAATGGACTTTCATCTAAATGGCACGAAACCGCATTGGTATTGGCTAATTGAGAATGTAATGCTGATGTAGAACGGACAACTCAAGTCTTCTTCGATTAGCGAGATCGTATTAAATTCGCACCGCACGTAGAAAATCTAAAAAGTAAAAAAGTAATAATAGAAATCACCGACACCGACGACGGCAGAATTGTGTGAGATTTAGTGATCTAAATAGAATCGTCGAGAAGATCAAAACTCATGCCTTTGGCTATGAGTCCCGTCAATTTTTGAAAAAATTCTATCGTTTGACCTCCCAAAAGGACAATTTTGCAGTTTTTAGTAATTATTGTTTTAGTTATAAATTTTAATTTAAAAGTTAAAATAAGATCCCGTTTGTTGGAGAATATTTTATAAATAGAGTAGGACCTGATTTAGGCATTAACTCAATTTTATTTTATTTTTAATAATTTTTCTTATTTTCTAGTTTAATTTTCGTGCCTAACTCGAATTAAAATTTTTAGTTTATTATTTAAGCGTCTTGTAGCCTTAAAAAAATAATTTTTAAATAAAATTTCAGATAATTTTTTTTATTTATTGTGGATTCAAGAAATCCTAGTGGATTCTAAGTTTATTTTCTTGAGGTAGACATGTTCTGTCTCTGGTGACATTTCGTCTTCGTCAACTACAAACTCATAACATTCTCCCAAAATTGAAAAATAAATAAATAAAAATAGAGAAAAAAAGAAAAATGAAATCCATCAAGAAAATCCATGCTTCTCTTCTTTGAGAAGGCTTTAAGATATACAAAACTTAATAGTGTGCACAAACAAAAGTAGCTCTTTCGGTTTCTTTGATCTATTAAGGGCACAACTTAATGTTGTGAAGCTATTTTAAATCTAATTATATGATGAGATCGTTAATGTTGTAGAAATTGCCAAGTAAATCATGTTTTGAATATCACCAAATTATGTGGCCAAGTTGCTCTCTCTCTCTCTCTCTCTCTCTCTCTCTACACAGACTCCATGCCTGGTCACTTTCAACTGAAAAACAAATAAATAAAACCATCAGCACGTCTTAAACAAAAGTACCCTGGCCAGGAAGTATTCCAGCCCACAAATCACACGTCCCCTACAATTAGCAGATTCAACCTTCTGACCCTTTTGCTCCGCTTTAGTAAAAATCAACCCACTGGGCACAACTCTCAGCTGCACAGAGGATGTTTGGTATATAACCGAAGAACGTATATTGAAATTGTTTATTTAAAAGTAAAAGTAAATTTTTTTTAAAATAAAGTTTTTAAAAATTAGTTATTTTTTAATTTTTGTAAATTTTTTTTTTGAACAGAAACAGAAATTATGTTAAACATTCTAACACAACTTTAATACAAAAAAAAATTACAACCTATAAACTCAGCGAAATATACCCCACATTTTCTTAGAGAGAGAGCTGCCACAAGCCCACAAATCCCAAATTTCCTGAGAAAGAGAGAACTAGCTGCCACAAGTCTTAAAATTTTCTTCCAAGACCCTCTTAGCATAAAAGGTTCATGTGGGCAAAACCTCTTAGCGTAAAATAGTGGCCTTTTTCAACCCCCACCCTTGAAACTTTGGAATCCATATTCTTCAAGTGGACTTCCCTACCATGCACACTATATATAAATATTGAATCCATTAAGCAATCAAGATCCAACCCACTTCACCAATACAGGAATCACCTTCTCTCTCTCTCTCTCAATCTGATTAGCAAATTTAATGTGTTTTTGAGCTTATTCTAACTGATTTTGATCTATTTTCTTTTTAAAGAGTGACTAATTTGATCAAATGCCAAGACCAAGTTCAAACCAGAGCTTCCATGGAGGGCTCAATGTGGCATTTATCAACATCAGGTACAATATCTTCCGGCAACAGCACGTACCCATTTCGCGAAACACGTTTCTGGCCCTTTTTGTTCCGGTCATCGTCAACTTTCTCGAACTCAAGTATCAGGGGAAGGACTTTTCCCCGTTCCAAACACACCCCAAAACGATGCGTGTGGCCATTGTGAGTCTGCTTCTGTATTGCTTTGCGTATGATTTTGAGAAGAGACTGTGCTCTCCGGCTTATGCCCACATTGTTTGCAGTGTAAGGGCGGTGTTTGGTTGGCTTCTTTCGGTATCTCTGGCTTCTGTTCTGTTTCAAGACTCTGTTTGTCTTGCTCTGTTTTTTGTGTACATTCTGTTTTCAAATTGGGAGATTCTGAATTACAGAGTTAAAGGGATGTGTAATTGGCTTCAAAGGCGCAGAAACAGGCGAAATCTGCTACCAGTTTAACGAACAAAGATGGGTTTTTGCCCTCTGTCTCTGTCTCTCTCTCTCTGGAGTGTCCTCTGTTTTATTTCTTCCCTTTTTAATCCTTTCGATTTTTAGTGAAGTATGGTGGTTATCTTGTTGTAAGATTGAGTTGAAATAGTGTAATCCTTGTATGTCCCACGAAAGGATAAGTTTGATTAATCTAATGTACTTTATAGTTTACGAGGAAGATGATGATAAATGTTTGGTAAATATTAAGATTGTCATATGGTTAGTGGATCCGTTCATATTTAGGTTCCTGTTCGTATATCATTTATAAAAAAATATAAAAAATCAATTCATTTGATAACAGTACTTATAATTGGATTGAGAAATCAAATTTTCGTCTCGTATTGCTATTAATGTTCAATTAATTTAATTTTTTACATGAGTAATTTACCCAAAAACCCTTACACACTTGACGTGATTTACATTTAACGATTATACAAAATTGTTACCAAACACTGTAACACAATTTTATTTTATTTTTAAACCAGATAAACAGCCAATCATGGACTTTGTCCAAAGAACGCATTAAATTTCATGTACAGCCAATCATGGACTAATGAAAATAAAAGGTTGGAAGAATAGGTGTCAGATAAACTGTGTTGTGTCGACCCACTTTATTTATTGTTATTGTATTATTTGATAAAAAAAATAGACTTGGGCCGTATTATACCCGGGAAGTTTCATATTTTTTATGATTAAATTTAATGTATTAGAAATCTAAAGTAATTTAAGATTTGATCACATTCCTATCTTAATTTGTTAAATTTTTTTACCAACACTTTTAATTTTTTTTCGATATCAATTGGTTACAATTAAAATACACTAATAAATTTAAGAAAGAAAAATCATTTTAATGATAACAGAAAATTGGTATTCAAGAAATGCAAACATAGGTAAGAATTGCATCACTGCAGATTCAACAAATCTCAATTAAGTTGGCAGCTACTCAAGCACCAATTATTTGCATATATGAAACCTTATTGTTACTCTGTATGGCAAATCGAGAGAGGGGTGAACAGATTTGAAACTAAATTGTCTAATTAAAATTATCACACTTAAACCTCCAAATCAATTACTCCTTAATTGAATAATGCTCGGTTGCGGATCTCTTTTCTCTTTGTTTCACTGGTCGGGCATCGGGCAAGACGTTCAGGTCATGCTTGATGAAATTTGGATTTCTCCCGGACATCTCATAAGGTGCCCATGCGAAGATCTCGATATTAGCTTTAAGGAACTAGATAAGCTTAGTTCTCTCTCGTTTCTCCAAGTTTGCATCGGTAAGAAAGAAACGATCCGAGCTTGGCTCATCCAATTCATAGCGTATTAAGTCATCCACGACCTTAGCCTCAAGGTCCTTCCCGACGTTTTCCATGACTTCACAATCTTCCTCGATTAGTTGCTCCTATTTCATGGATGCCTTAGTGGATATCGTAGCGAGGTAGCATTGTTTGGTCTCTACTTGATCTCCATAAATGGTCCATTCACCTCAAGGGGTGACAAACTTGATGACTTGGTGCAACGTGGAAGCCATTCCTTTCATCATATGTAACTAATCTCAACCAACAATTGCATTATATAAGGAATGTATGTCCACAACAACGAACTTTGTCACCAACTCTTGGGAACCTGTTCGGACTTTAAGGGTCACAATTCCCAAAGGCCAGTGAGACTTAGCTTTGAATCTAACTAGGGGAGCTCGGGATGGCTTTAAGTCTGATTGTGAAATCTTAAGTTGTTTGAAGAGGTCATAATACATCACCTCGACTGAGCTTCTCGTGTCCACCAAGATCCTCTTCACGTCGTAACTGTTCATCCTGAGTTGAATGACTAGTGGATCAGTGTGGGGATGTTGTACCCTTTTCAGATCTGCCTTGGTGAACGTGATGCTCCCTAGCTCAGATATCATTTGTCTCGATTTTTTAGCCGTTGATTGGACTGAGAGAACCTCGTTCATTTGTCTGATCATTCGGATGTCTCTCCGGATTCTATTCTCAAGATCCTCCAGGGACTGGATGGTAGCCCGTCATCATTTAGTCGACATCTCCATCAGGACGTGGGGGCTGTCAGAAGAAACTTTGTCGTGCAAGTCACCTTCTTTTCCCTTACCTCTTTCGGGATTGTCGCTGGCCGTTGCCCTTCGTTCAAGCTCTAACGCGATTATTATTCCGAGCTTGCTGAACAGCGACCGCTCAGAAGTAATGAAGGCTTTAGCTTGGACAATGGTGTCTTCGGTAGCGTTTGGACCGAGCTCTAGTGCGGAGGACCTCCGAACTTGCTCTACAGCGATAATTCGAAGGAGGTATCCGCTCTAACAATGTCAGATTCTATCTTCGTATATTTTACCCCCTTACATTACCTTTTTGCAAATTAACCCAACAAATCTTGTGATTTGGTGGTTTAAGGATGGGGCTCTCCTTAAAAAT
>BRYE01000015.1:7020921-7028421 GCA_030159115.1 Actinidia arguta var. hypoleuca | reverse complement strand
TTATGTAATAATACTTGAGGCGGCCTCATAATTCAATAATTTTATTGAAATTACTAACTTTTATAGTAAAAATTGTAGTTTAGAAAGTTAGATCCCAAAACCGATCACCTTAAGTTAAAAAAAAAAAAAAAATCTTGCTTCATTACGTAATATGTAATAATTTTGATAGCTTAATATGTTCAAATGGTAGAATAATGAGGCTAGGAACCACGTTTTAATCTCTCTTTGAGATTCCTGTGTCTAAACATTATCTTGCAATATTTAGGGATATAGTTTGCAAAATTAAAAATTTGGGAATAAAGCAATATGTAAAACATAATTTAGGGACCTTGAGATGTATTATATAAAGGTTAATGTTAATGTTTTAGGCTAGGAACCACGTTTTAATCTCTCTTTGAGATTCCTATGTCTAAACATTATCTTCCAATATTTAGGGATATAGTTTGCAAAATTTAAAATTTTGGGAATAAAGCAATATGTAAAACATAATTTAGGGACCTTGAGATGTATTATATAAAGGTTAATGTTAATGTGTTTTTTAGTGCGGTTTGAATTTGAACCAAGTTGGCTCAAATTGAAAACTTTAAGGATGGAGTTGACAAATTTAACATTTAAAGTACCAAAGTGGCACTGAACATATACTTCCAGGACTATTTATGTATTTTAGCTAAGAAAATATAAAACCCAACACAATTATACAAAAATGAAAAATAATAATAAAAAAGAAAAAGAAAAAAAATATCTGACTCGCCAATTTTGTATCAAGTTATATTTTTTACCAAACTTCTTCAAATAATCAACTGAAATTTACAATGCCTTCATGCTCCAAGAAAGAGTTGATTGCGTCGTAGCTATAGTACTTTTACACAAATATATAAACTAATTAGTATTTCTTAAGTGTGAATGTAAGCCTTCCATCCACTTCTCATTCAACTACGAACACTTTTTTTCATGTTAAGCCTAGTTTAGAATAATGATTTTTTGACCTTCTTATTTAAATTATTTTTGTATCTAGTAAATTTCTTTTTTGTTAGAACCTTTATTTTCAAACCCATCGTATTGATTAGATGAATTAGAAAAGCAGTAAAAAAAAAGTATAAAAAACTAAAGACAAATTAGTTCAAAATTAATATGCTATTTAGATTACCTTTACTTTTAGTGATTAAAAGTACATTTTTTTAATTTTTTTTCTATTTTTTAATTAAAACGAATTTAAAAAGTAAAAAAAAAAGTGACCTAAAGCTAAAATAAGTTCCTAACAATAAAAAAAAACTAATAAAGTCTTGTTGTCCCAAACTAGGTTTTAATTGAACAAGGAATAGGCTGAAAAAATTACATTAACACTTGACTTAAAGTCTAGTTTGGCCTATCATTCGATATTGTTTACTATTTTTTATTTAGTTTTTTGTTTTTAATGAATTTTATTGACCATTTGAACACAATTTTATCATTTTTGATTTTTCTTGATAAAGGTAGTCTGATAGTGTAAAAAAACTATATAATTTTAAAAAAATTACTAAAAATAAAATAAAAATAATTTTCACTCAATAAATTAGTTACTAATGTTTTATATTTAGTGGATTCTTTTTAAACTTGAACCAATTTTTTATATTTTTAGAGTTTTCTTGTCAAGACAAATTAAAAAGGTATGAAAAAAGTTGATCAAATAATTAAAGAAATCACTAAAAATGGAGAATACAATGGCCTAATCCTAGGGGTTGAACAATTAGACCCTCTATAGGTCATACCTCGATGGAAGCTATATAGTAAGTCATTCAATCATTTAGTGTTAAGTCGCGAATTCATACATTAATAATAACATGCACTCACACTTCAAATAATGAATACGGTTCGTTTAAGCATAAAAGACACTCACCGAGAGGAAGCTAGCCCAGGTTGATGGTAAATTCAATTAACGTGAGATTTTGTTAACAACACGAGGGTGCAAAGTATAATTAACTCTTTTTACATTTTATACCCTCGTCTTCTCCTGAAATTCCATTGGGCTCCCCTTCTTTTCGGGGCGTTTCAGAGTTATGTAACGGTGGTGATGGTCGTCGTATCGTTGCTTGGTGGTTTGGTGCTGCAACTGGACACGTGGACACTGGTCGACGTTGATATCCCGCAACAAACATAGGGCAGTGGGACCTACCAGCGTTTAATCTGAACCGCTGATTTCCAAAATCAAATTATCAGTATTCAATAACACATCTCCAGTTTTTGGAAACCACTTCTTTCTTCTTTTTTTTTGCTTTTTATTTAAAGTCAGTACAAAATAATTTCGTAGAGTGTGTTAGGGTTTCTAATTTTACCCTTTTATACTAAAAGATGATTTAGCAATTTTATAATTTTACAAAGTTAAAATTAAAAATAAATTATTTTTTGTAAGCAATTGATAAGTGAAAAATTATTATTTCATTTTTTATATTGCAAATTTCGAAGGAAGATATCTTATTAGAGTCGTGTGATTGGGTCTCACAAACTGACTGACATGAGCATCTTAAATGAAAATTAAAGTTAAGACCCCGTTTAGCATAAATTTTTTTTGGTAGTTTTGTCCCCTAAATCAAAAGTGAATTTTTTTTTATTTTTTCACTTACCCCAAACATGGCCTAATACGATTATGTGTATTCTTACCATTACAAAGCAACATCATGAAGTCCTTACCATCATATACACTAAACATACTAGATAATTTTTTGTTATGTATAATTTTTAATTAATTAGAAGAATATTCCCCAATAAAAATAGAAAATGCTTAAACACGCTTATCGTATTTCTTTACTAGCATTAAACCAGTGCTATGTATTTTAATTCAATGATGTTTTCATAATTTTTACAAATATAAGAATAGTATGACATGAAAACACTCATAATATATATTAGAAAAGTAATACATTTTTATTCACTTGGTCTTTTAAATTATAGTTTTATCAATTTTATCCTTAAAGTTTGCAATTTGAGTCAAAGTAGTCCAATTTCAAACCACCCTCCTAATGAATATATTAATATTATACACTAATGATCCCTAAAGTACTAATCCCTTATCATTTTGGTTCTTAAATTGTTAAATATGTCAATTTAAATGTAAATACTTTTATACACTATTTGGATAACGAAATCTTGAATTAAAGGAGAAACTTATTAGAAGGAGTTGATTATGTAATAATACTTGAGGCGGCCTCATAATTCAATAATTTTATTGAAATTACTAACTTTTATAGTAAAAATTGTAGTTTAGAAAGTTAGATCCCAAAACCGATCACCTTAAGTTAAAAAAAAAAAAAAAATCTTGCTTCATTACGTAATATGTAATAATTTTGATAGCTTAATATGTTCAAATGGTAGAATAATGAGGCTAGGAACCACGTTTTAATCTCTCTTTGAGATTCCTGTGTCTAAACATTATCTTGCAATATTTAGGGATATAGTTTGCAAAATTAAAAATTTGGGAATAAAGCAATATGTAAAACATAATTTAGGGACCTTGAGATGTATTATATAAAGGTTAATGTTAATGTTTTAGGCTAGGAACCACGTTTTAATCTCTCTTTGAGATTCCTATGTCTAAACATTATCTTCCAATATTTAGGGATATAGTTTGCAAAATTTAAAATTTTGGGAATAAAGCAATATGTAAAACATAATTTAGGGACCTTGAGATGTATTATATAAAGGTTAATGTTAATGTGTTTTTTAGTGCGGTTTGAATTTGAACCAAGTTGGCTCAAATTGAAAACTTTAAGGATGGAGTTGACAAATTTAACATTTAAAGTACCAAAGTGGCACTGAACATATACTTCCAGGACTATTTATGTATTTTAGCTAAGAAAATATAAAACCCAACACAATTATACAAAAATGAAAAATAATAATAAAAAAGAAAAAGAAAAAAAATATCTGACTCGCCAATTTTGTATCAAGTTATATTTTTTACCAAACTTCTTCAAATAATCAACTGAAATTTACAATGCCTTCATGCTCCAAGAAAGAGGTGATTGCGTCGTAGCTATAGTACTTTTACATAATAATATAAACTGATTAGTATTTTTCTTTCATGAAATCATTATCGATCATGAAATTATTTATTTGGAAAGTAGAGTAGTTCTACACGTGTATACTTAAACACTAGCAAAAATACTCGTATTACCCACACATAGGTAATTATTTATGTAATACAATATGATATATAATATAAAGTTCTAATAATAACGAATGAAGTTGCATCTAACTAACAAACTTAGATCAAGCTATAATTTTAACAAACATGAATAATTCTTGAGCTTATGAATCCAATTTGAGTTTTCAATAATCCAAATTTAGGCTAATTTAAAAATGACTGGTATAAGTCCATTGATTCAAAACCCATTAAGTATTGAAAATCATATAACAATTCACCCACCAAGCATTCGTACTTCTAGTTTGACTAAAGTTTTATTTTAGTTTTTATAGTTCTAATTCAAATAATTAGGGCCTTACAATTATAATTTAGTTCCAATGTAATCCCTCCATCAATACCTATTAAGTTTTTGGATGAAAACTGAGCATGTGAAGCCTCACATGTAGTTTGATCAAAGTTTTCCTTTAGCTCCTAAAAATGGTGATGTGAGTTTTTATGTACTTTCTTTCCATCTAAATTGTTGTTGAGTAATGACAGAGGGACTATATTTGAACAAGATGGAAATATCAAGGTTCCAACTATTTAAATTGGAACTATAGGGATCAAAGTGAAATTGTAATCAGACTACAATGATCAATGATGAAATTACCCAATTTTCTATTCACCAACATTGAAGTATTCATGGTATAGGAGATTTGTTGGCAAGAGGAAAGATGGATACAAATTTTTACTTTTGGGAAGTCTTTTGAATGGGAGAAAAAAATAGTTTAAGGGCTTGGAGTTTGGGTTGAGTGTGGAATTTGAGTATTTTAGTCATTTTACATATATTTTCTATCTTAGTCATTTTTTTGTTTTTTTGTTTTTTTTTGTGGGTGCTCCTATTGCAAGGTGAAATGTTGTATAAATCCCAACAAGATAATGGGTAAATATTTACAATAATAAAAAAAGAGACGTTCAACATTTTTTTAAAAAAATATAACGGTCAAAGAATGTAGCTATCTTGACATGACAACTCATGTAAATTTACTTAATTTTCCAATCATAAATAGAAATATAGAAAGCATGTGTTTAGACTAGAACTTCTTCTATTCCAACTCATGTAAATTTATTTAATTTTCCAATCATAAATAGAAATATAGAAAGCGTGTGTTGAGATTAGAATTTCTCCCGTAGGATTTGTCAATGTATGAGATAAAATATTTTAATTTATATTTATTTAATTTCTCTCTCAAGTATTATTTTGGGTGTTAATAGGTGAATTCGCACCCATAATTATCATTTGAAGAAATTTTAGGATTAAATTTGCAGTAATTAAAAGTTATGAAAAAAATTGACACTACAGAAACCTAAAGTGCAATTTCAGGACAAAGTTGGATACGAAAGCTCCATATTCTGATTTAACTTTCCTCGTCCTCCCCGCAAGTGAAACTAGCGAGTCATCCGGTGATGAAATTTGCGTTTAAGTATGTTGATATAAGAGGAGAAGCATTATTTTAATTATGTTGCGTCGTTTTTTAAGTACAAGAGACTAGGGTTTTTGTACCCAATAGCGTCTTGTATGATCTATTAATCCAGAGGTGTTGATGAACTCTTGAGAGTTTGCAAATCAATCAAACTCGAAGAATAAGTCCTTTAAAAGTGTTCAAACGCACGGTTGAATGCTCGGTGGACTCCAAGTTGCTTGAAGAGATTGAGACGCGAGAAGAGTTGTACGGTGGTGGTTCACACGGATTTGGCAATGAGTTCGGTATGATGTATGAATTTTCGATATGATTGTGAGGAACTCTTGTATCCACTAATTTTTTGATAATGCATCATTTCCTTGAATCCCATAGTTTTTTTTCCTACTTTGGGATTTTTCACGTATATTTGTTGTCCATTATTTATTATTTTCTTTACTTATTATGGTTAGATTAGTAGATACATCATATATAATTTGGTTAATTGGCAAATTCACAACTAGGCATTTCTCGTTGAATTCTGAACTCACACCCCAAATTTAATTTAATTAACTAATAATTAAATGGGTGACCAATCTTAACTTGTTAGTATAAATGATGAAGGTTTGGGAAGGTTGGTGGTTGAACCTGAAACAATTGAGACTTGTTCAACTCAAATAATAAAAAGTTTATCAAATAACTGAAGTATTTTCGGGAATAATTTTTAATTTTTTTTTTTTATATATATAACAAGGGTGCTCAAAATAATTATATAGTGTAAGTCGTTGCTTGAAATGGTTCGTGTAATGCTTCAATTAGCTCCACTGTAGTCCAAGCTACATGGAACAAGTCTCACAGGGGCTCAATTGTTTTCATAAAAAATTGAGAAAGAAAGAAAGATGAGAGAGAAAATTACTTATATTTATAGTTGAAGTCTTGAAGATTACAATAAAATCTCAATTTATCCCAACATACAAGAAGGCCAACCAACTAAATGGAGTAGAAATACAACCACGAAATGAAATGGTGACTGTTACACAGGATATTATAATAATAATAATAATAATAATAATAATAATAATAATAATAATAATAATAATAATAATAATAATAATAATAATAACTGTTGTGGTATAAAATTGGGACAAGCAATAAGAGATTCGTGTGAGGATATTTAGGCGGAGATTACTATGTGTGAACAGTCTGCAATTGTAGGAGTTGTGATGGAGATAGTTTCCTTGTAAATGTGAAATTGTGATGGAGATAGTTTTCTTGTAAAGGTAGAATCGTGAAGGAGTGACCAAGAAGGATTCTTGAGTAGGCAGAGTTCGTGTGGAGATAGAACCCTTTTGGAGATGGTCTCTGGTCTGGCGACATAGACGATTTCGCCTAAAGGCGAGTTGGAGAAAGGTCTTTTAATGAAGTACTTTTCTTGAAATATCGATAGAAGGATATTTTTCCTACATCAATAATAATAATAATAATAATAATAATAATAATACATTTAATTCTAATTGTAATTGAAACCAATATATTACCATTTTAACGAATTTTAAAAAAAAAATTACAAAAAATCTTATACAAATTGTTCATCAAGCATTTCATATTTGTGGAAAACGGTTTGCAAATTAATATAATATTGATACTAGTTTAAATATCAAACTCGTTCCAGAAAAAAAAAACAAAAAAAATTATGAATATATAAAATCAAAATAGAATTAAAGATTTATTACAATTAATTAGGGAGAATTCATTATTTTTTATAAAAATAATCCAACAGAACTTTCCCTTTATTTTTCTTCTTACAGTATTTTTCCTTCCTTCTGACTTGTACAAGTGTTTACAAGTACGACTTATGAGTAGGTTTTCTTACCAAATTATACATCGGAGTTGACTATTGAAACACATTGTATTATGCTTATTACAAACTTGCATCATTTT
>BRYE01000015.1:6995921-6998421 GCA_030159115.1 Actinidia arguta var. hypoleuca | reverse complement strand
GACTGTAATTTTGTTCACCAACTAATATTATTGGATTAAGAATTTAATAAGAAATAAAAAATAAAAAAATTAGAGAATTTAACTGTCCAAATAGTTGAATTCTTTACATTTTTTTTTAAAAAAACCATCAAATTATTGATTCAAATACAGTTGAAATGTTGTCATTATTTCGAATAAAAATCATGTCCACTTAGCTAATATGGCGGAATAAAGTTACGCTCATTGTGATTGATTGAATTTCACAATATTCATTTAATAAGGTGGGTAAAAATTACCGTCATTGTGATTAGGAGGTGCGGCCAAATGGACTAAACTACTTCAATTGACTTGTTTTCTGCTTGTTAAAAAAGTTTCTTAAAAATTATTTGATTATATAAATAAACTAAACTCGAACACATTTTGAAGTTGGTTAAACAAATTTTAACAAATCACTACTGGATTGGGTAAGCTTGTATTGTACATGAAAACAAGCTAATCGATCTCAATAAGTGATTAGTTCAATAAAAGTGGCTTAAAATCGGCTTGATTAATAAATAACTCAAATTCGAACACATTTTTGAAACAAGTTAAGTTTCTAAACTAAACAAGAGCAAAGTCATTACTCAATTCCACTATTCTAATTTGCCGCTCTTAAAACGTTATAATGGATCCCACTAAAATAAATGAATCCACTATTTTAGGCTTAGTTTGGGTTGTGAGTTTTTTTTCTTCTTCTTTGTTTCTTCGATTTTTTTCATTTTATTTATTGTTTTTTAAATTTGTTCAAAATTTTATAATTTTTCGATTTTTCTCGATGAGAGTAGTCTGAAAATATAAAAAAATATCTAATTTTAAAAAAAAATAACTAAAGCTAAAAAAATTATTTTAAACACCTTTTAGGATAAATTTTTTTTTTATCTTTAGTGATTTTTTTTTAAATTAGGCAATTTTTTTAGTAAGAAAAACAAGCGGAATAAAAAAAATAGTTCAAATGTTGAATTTAGTAAGAAAAAAAAATAAAAAAATTAGAGAATTTAACTGTTCAAATAGTTGAATTCTTTAAATTTTTTTAAAAAAAATTATCAAACTATTGACCCAAATATAGTTGAAATGTTGTCATTATTTCAAATAAAAACCGTGTCCACTTAGCTAATAAGGCGGAATAAAGTTACGCTCAGTGTGATTGATTGAAATATTAGAGTGAATTTCACAATATCCATTTAATAAGATGGGTGAAAATTACCGAAACTGTGATTAGGGCACGCGACAAAATGGACCAAACTATTGGAGTTCAATCGTCTCGTTTTTTGCTTGTTAAATTTTTTTTTTGAAATTATTTGATTATATAAACAATCTAAACTCGAACACATTTTGAAGTTGGTTAAACAAATTTTAACAAATCACTATTGGATTGGGTAATCAAAGAGTGATATATAACTCAAATTTTTTGCTTGTATTGTACATGAAAACAAGCTAATCGATCTCAATAAGTGATTAGTTCAATAAAAGTGACTTAAAATTGGCTTGATTAATAAATAACTCAAATTCGAACACATTTTTGAAACAAGTTAAGTTTCTAAACTAAACAAGAGCAAAGTCATTACTCAATTCCACTATTCTAATTTGCCACCCTTAAAACGTTATAATGGATCCCACTAAAAGAAATGAATCCACTATTTTAGGGTTAGTTGGGGTTGTGAGTTTTTTTCTTCTTCTTTGTTTCTTCGATATTTTTATTTTAGTTATTGTTTTTTAAATTTGTTCAAAATTTTATAATTTTATAATTTTTCTCAATGAGAATAGTCTGAAAATATAAAAAAAATATCTAATTTAAAAAAAAAATTACCAAAGCTAAAAAAATTATTTTACACACCTTTTTAGGATAAAAATATTTTTTATCTTTAGTGATTTTTTAAAAAATTAGATAATTTTTTTTTTATATTTTTGAACTTCTATAATCAAGAAAAATCAAAAAATTATAAAATTTTATACAGCCAACGAAAAAAAAAATACTAAAAATAAAAAATCACAATTCAAACTTGACCTCAGTCAATCATAAAGTGAGCGTTATTCTCACTTGCTTGTTAGGTAGATGAACAAATTTAACGGTGTGGGACCCAATTCGTTGTAAGTGCTTATTTATTAAAGTATTGCGTTATCTGTCGGTTCCAATCATAGCCATCCACTCCTGATTTGATGGTTGTCTAACCTTATCTAGCTTGTGTCTTTGAACAAGGTGAACAGGGTCCACCAATTCATATAATTGATCCAATCTCAACCGTTCACTCATGATTTCCGAGATCAAGAATAGCTAAACCTTCATTTGGAACCAGTTTGGGTACCGAACAGTATTAAAGACTAATGCTTACCTTTTCTTTTGTAAAACAAGAAAAATTAATTAACAATATAAGGATAAAAAGAATCTACACTTGAAATTTAGAGATCTGTTTATTTTAAAAGTTTTATTTTCAAAATCTTTTATGTGCTATAAATTTTTGAGTTGGTCAGTCTATACAGAATT
>BRYE01000015.1:6968421-6970921 GCA_030159115.1 Actinidia arguta var. hypoleuca | reverse complement strand
ATACCCCAAAACTTCAACACTCTTGAGTGGGAAGCTGCTCTCTCTCTCTCTAAGCTTTGCCTTGCCCTTCCTTTATCTCCTCCTACAGCCTTACAATAACTTAAGCATCAAAATGCTCTTCCGACCAATCCGACTGAGCAATACTCACCGTTTGTGTTCGGATGAAGGGCTGAAGGGAAGATCTCCATCCAAACAGACTCAATTTGCTTGGATCTCAGCTGCGAGTTTGTTCGAACCGAGGGTCAAGCTTTTTCCCCGCATAACTGAGTCTTGGCAAACATGAGTCTACCATATGATGGACGAGATAGTGGGGGCAACAACTCCCATCAGGTCCAATTTAACCTTGAGTTGGGTGGACTTCCACTTCCACCACCAAGAGTGAGATCTGAAGTCCATGTAGGAGGCTCCAGAGTCTAGGGAGCAAGAGTTGGTTCAAGAATCAGTTCTCGCACCCGAAGGGATCAAAGGAGAAATTCTCTGCATCAAATTGAATAGCAGAACTAGCAAGAGTTTGACCAGAGAGAGTAGTAGGTCGACGCCTTAGAGAGAGATATGGGCTCTCATGCATAGGCTTTAGGAAATGCCAGAGGTAGCCTAGTGAAGAGGGCGCTCCACCACAAGGGAACCTTCTCTAAGGAGGAGAACCCCACCTGGGGAAGAGTCCATGTCTAAGTGGAGGACTGAAGGAGCAAGCACCCGTACTGGAAGGTACGCTGAAAGGAGGTATGCTGAACGGGATGTCGGGCGTGAAGTATGTGCTCCCTTTTCAGTCTCTGAACGGCGTGCCCAAACTGAGACCGTCAACGTGAACACGCGACTGAGAAGGAGGTTGTCCAATGATTAGGTGAAAAGGCGGTGAACAGGCAGACGAGCTTGTGACAAAGTCACGCGAGGACCAATTCGGGCCAGTGAACAGGAGCATTGGAGGAAATGGCTTGAGTGCTAAGCTTGAAGGAAAGTTCCGTCGGTCGGGTAGAAACTCGGTTCGTGATGTGGCAATACAAGCATTAGAACATATATCTTCTACCCCGTTTACCAAAACGTTGAAGACACTAAGCCCCCTAAGAAGTTCACCGTGCAGAGTTTCAACCTGTACAATCGAAAATCGAACCCACTTAGGCATATTCGCCATTATCGACAGGCAATGTCCTTGTGGGGGGACATGATGCCTTGATGTGCAAAGTGTTCCCCACTAGCTTGGGCGAGCTGGCCCTATGGTGGTTTGACAGCCAAGCAACTCAGTAGCCTCCTAGAAGCAGTTGGCCGAGGAGTTTATAGCTCGGTTCATCACCAACAGCAACAGGCCCAAGGGGGTTGACTCACTATTGAACTTGAGAAGGACCCAAACAAGAAGTTAAAGGATTATCTCAGTGATACTGGAAAACGTACAACGAGATAGATGGGTGCAGCGAGCAATCGACAATAGCTTCGTTCAGAAACTGCCCAAGGGTATGTCTGAGCTGTTGCAGCGAATTGATCAGTACGTAAAGGTAGAGGAAGATGAGCTAGAGGCTGAGCCAATGAAATCAGAGGCAGTTGTGCCAAAAAAGAAGGTTTACCAAATGACAAGCATTGTTTTCAAGGAACCCATTCACAAGCTCCTTCCCTTGATAAAAGACCAGCCCTGGTTTCAATGGCCTGATAAATGTATGGAGATCCAAACATGCAGAACCGGAAGGTGTTCTGCCACTACCTTACGGACCACAAACACTTGACGGAGCACTACAAGAACTTCCAGAGACACTTAGAGGACTTAGTCCGAGCTAGTCACCTAGGGCAGTACATTGATCGGGAGAAGACAAATGAAGTAGAACGGAAACCCGAACGAGCAGATGATAGAGCTGTAAAGTAGGTCAACAGTCCAATAGCAGTCATCGACGTGATCCACACATGCTTGGAACCAAAGCGGATCAAGGAGATTAGAGCTAAGGCCAAACAAGCTGGGCACTTACGTGAAGTAATGGAGATATGTCCGAGCACATCTGGGGCGAAGAGGAAGAAACCAAATGAGAAGAAGCCCAATACGACTATCTCGTTCACGAACAAGGACCTGGATGGAGTGCAACTACCGCACAAGGCATGTCCCAAAAGATCCCTTCTCTTTTCCAAAAAATGCCTTACTAGTGGACGCAACGTAAGAGGTCGTACAAGCAATACAGCCAGCTAGGAAAGCACCCAACAAGCTTGGTACAGATGTCAATAGTTGAGGGGAGACCAGACATGATAAATACCCCCTCTTGGGACGTAAGGAATCATCAAATACCCTAACACTTTAAACACTCCTGAGTGGGAAGTTTCTCTCTGTCTCCCTTTCTCAGCTTTACCTTGTGTTTCCTTTATCTCCCCCTACAGCCTTATACTAACTTAAGCATTGGAGTGCTCTTCCACCAATTTGGCTGAAGGGCTGAAGGGAAGATTTCTATCCGAACAAACTCAATTCGCGAGGATCTCATCTACGAGTTTTGTCCGAACTGAGGATCAAAATATTCCCCCTTACAAT
>BRYE01000015.1:6948421-6953421 GCA_030159115.1 Actinidia arguta var. hypoleuca | reverse complement strand
TGTTAAGGTGAAATACACTGACCTCCCTTGAGGTTTCGGATTAATTCACAAAGAATCCATGACGTTTGAAAAATTACAATGACTTCTCTTGATTTTTAAAACTTGTAATAGATTCTTATTTTACACTTACCACCCCTGAAGTTCCGGGTTAATACACAAACCACCCTTGACGTCAATCGTCCGTTAGCAATATTGGTTGTTCATCTATGATATCAGCTAAATAGTGGTTGAAATACCATATATGCCATTCTTTTTTATAAAATTACTATATACGCCACAAGAATGTTGATTGAATAACTAAAAAGTGAAGCATATTAACTCATTCACTATTTAATTATATCATTTATACCATTTTCGTTACTAATCTGTTTAAAATAGTGATAAAAATCGATCACGAATTATCCATATACTTAAATTAAATATTCTTATATCTAAAATACTATTATTTTTTGGTCATTCAATCAATATCCTTATGGGGTATATAGTAATTTTGTCAAAAAGAAGGGCATATATGGTATTCCAATCACTATTCAGTTAACGTCATGGATGAACAACCAAATCTTGCTAAGGGACAATTGATGTCAAGGGTACTTTGTGTATTAATCCAAAATTTCAAGGGTGGTTAGTGTAAAATATGAAAAATTTGTTACAAGTTTTAAGCCTCATGGGAGGTCATTGTAATTTTTCAAACGTCAAGAGTATTTTGTGTATTAATCTGAAACCTCAGGGGAGATCAGTGTATTTTATCCTATTGTTATCTAGATCATTTATGAAAAGTAGATTTATGTAAGATATTGGAATTTCTAAAAGTCTTGAATTCTAATATGTATCACCGAATCTCTACAATGCAACCTGCAAGAGATAGTTGGAAAGCCATATCACTCCATTTGTTTTTGGCTGGTCACTAAGTTATGTATTCTTAAGAATCAGTCAATGGTTGTGGTTGTATTATTAAACCCAGTCCTTGGTCTTACGCAATATGCAGAACTCAACCCCTCTTACTTTTAAAATTATAATTAAGATTCTCTTTTGGAGTTATTTTTGTTCAAATATAAGAAATTTGCCCTTAAATTTAGAGCTTTTAATTTTTTTTCTCAATACACTTCTTAAATCATTCCTAATCAAAATGTACTTAAAAATAAAATTTTGTTACAAATAAGATTTTTTTTTTAAAAAAAATTGATCTAAATATTTTACTATGAAGTGCTCTTAATCTAATCATACTTGAAAATTAAATTTTGTTATCAATTTATTTTAAAAATAAATAATATTTATTTATTTAATGGGTGTATTGAGGGAAAAAAATCAAAATACCCAAATCTAAGAGCAAACTTGTTATTTTTGCACAAAAAGAAGCTCAAGAGGGAATTTTGATAATAATTTTGAAAAGTAAGGGCGATCAATGCAATTTTAAAAATTATTTTGAGTAAATACAGAATAATTCATGAACTGTTTGAGTGCAATTTATTAATTGATGGTATTATCATCCATGACCGACTCCATAAATGCAGCTTAAATAAATAATATTGTAACAATTAATTAAAAGTGTGGTTGCTATGTGAAAGTCGTAGTTTAAATAATTAGAAATGGAGTGTGGTCGCCACTGATCCCTTATTTAAAAAAATTAAACCTCTATTAAGTATATTATAATAAAATTACAATTGAAGAAAGAAAATAATCTTTGCACTCTCCTCTTGTGCAAATAAAATATATATTTTTATCTTTGTTACGTGAAATTACAAAAGAATCTATAATACCCCGACCCGCAAAATAATTGTACTTTATTATAGTAAGGGTAAATACGTAAATACACCGGTAACAATTTAAATTTTAAAAAAAAAATTATGATAAAAGAAATTATATACCCGAAGGAGATTTTTTGTAAAACGAAATAGAAAAATGGACATGTGTCGAGCAATTAAGGTGGAACCACGTGACTTGTTTTTTTAATGAGATTTATTTCGTAACTTGGTTTTTGAATTTTTTATTTTTGGTAAAGTTTTTTTCGCAGTCAATTTAATAAAAAAAATATTTTTTCGGTTCCTCTTAATAAGAGTAGTCCGAAAATAAAAAGGTTTTCATGTAATTCTAAAAAAAAAAGTTCAATAAAAACAAAATAACCATTTCAGGATAAAAAAGTTTTTTTTCGTCTTTAGTGATTTTTTTTCAAATTAGATAATTTTTTTATATTTTTGAACTCTTTTTATCAAAAAAATATATATAAAATATAAAATTTTGATCAAACAGTGAAATATACGTCATTGGAGCTGTAATTTACGTCATTGGAGCTGGAATTTTTGCAACTGCTTGGCCTTAAATCATTTTAAACCTAGATTTTCTTGTGACAACCATTTTTATATACCAATATAGAGAGAGAAAGAAACTGCCTTTCTCGTCATCCGTCCAATTGGTAAATGCTAAAGATATTTTTGCGGCATATCTATGCCGACATTATCAAACCATTTTGTCCCTTATCTGCATTGTCTTTTGTGCCGATTTGCTTAATCAAATCTATCTAGCTGTAAAAACAGATAAGAATACAGATTCAGAACGGCTTAATGGATCTACGGTTTATATTAATTAAGGCCCACATAGGGACCCCACATGGAATACTTTTACATGAAGAAAGGGAATTCAATTAATTTCTTAATAATAATGCTAAACATTCACACCTCAGATATTATTTGTTCATGATGACGAACCCAAAATCAACTATGAAATCTTTCTTTAGTAGATATTGATGTTAAACTATATATCGAAAGAATGATCTAATGCGATCAGGGGGCAACGAAGGACCACTGTTGTGTGATACCCAATTGATATCCCCAAAAATTCAAAATATCCCAATCTTATAGTAGTATAAAATTTTCAAAATATCCTAATATATTTTTAAATTATACAAGTTCGTTATCTCGAAATTGAAATTATTTCACTCTTCAGTTACGAATTCCGTGGTTTACATGTATATTCTCACAATTTCAAACATTAAATTCATTGTTTGTTCTTAAATGCGATGACAAGTGATATCTACCTTTCATTGTTGGGTATAGTTATGAGTAAAACGGTCTATCTATTCTATTCCAAAACCTTGGTATATCATTTTTTGGAGTTATTTTTGTAAAGTTCATATTGTAAAGGCAGTCTATTAATGTGAGCCCACTTCGGGTCCACCTCGACGACTCAATCTGCTTACTTTGTAGAATTCGATAGGAAGATTTTTATGTAAAAATTAAAATTGATTGGACATTGGTACCTATGTTATCATATCATATTAATTTGTTGTAAGAAGTTAGGCCGTGTGTTTTAAAATCATACTTTATCGTTCAAACGAAATTTATTCTACAATAAATGTTCGATCAATTAGATTTTTGTATAAAATATCTTTTATGCAGACCCTACAAGACTAATATATTTTGAAAAATCCCAATAGTTAATAAGAATGATTGAAAAACAAAACCATCGAACACTATGCATAAACTAGCATGTATGAAAGCCAAAATTCTTTGATGGGTAGTGAATTCAACAACAAACTCTCAATGCATATATAACTAACACTTGCCATTTTTGTATGACTTTCCTAATGAGAACAAACTAAGAAGGTCCCTTGCACCCTCTTTTTCATCACATGTGTTTTGCCTTGGAATTATCCATTAACAGCTAGCCGTTGGACCCACTCCCTCTTTTTGTCCTTTTGGAAAGATAAGAGAGGATTCGGATCCTTTAAAGTATCATTGGGTGAAGTATTTTTGAAGTGTATAAAATGATATCATTTTATACACTTCAGGACCAAACGACACCGTTTTGATTGTTATCATAAAATGACTTTGTTTAATGGTTAATTAAAACGACGTTGTTCTAATGCTAAAGTGTATAAAATTATTTTGTATACTCCAAGAACACTCCACCAAACTGATACTTCAGAGGATCCGAATCTCAATAAGAGAACTCACAAGTTGTTAAAATATCCCATATCGCCCAGTTATGACCCCTCTATGCTACTTATAAAGCTCATGTTCTCCTCTCTTTAATACCTGAATTTTAAGAAGAAATACGAGTTGAGTCAGACAAGTGGTATCAAAGTAAGGTTGGGCTTGTCATCAAAAGTTGGGTCACTTGTCAAGTATGCCAAGTGTTCGACTGCCCTGATTCAGTGTGGACATCGCCCAAAGTAAGGTTGAACTTGTCGTCAAAAGTTGGATCACTTGTTAAGCATGCCAAGTGTTCGACTGCCTTGTTCTAGGGGGGACATCGCCCAAAGCAAGGTTGGGCTTGTCGTTAAAAGTTGGTCACTTGTCAACAGAGACGGAACCGAAAATATTATTCAGGGGGCAAAAATATAAAAAATAAAAAAGTTAGATTTTTTTTGTATTTTTAGGGGGGCCAAATAAAAAAAAAAATTAAAGTAAAATTTATAATTTTTGAAAATGGGGTGGGGGGTGGGGGGGAATGGCCCTCTATTGTTATATGCTAGTTTCGTTCATGCTTGTCAAGCATGCCAAGTGTCCGACTGTTGTGGTTCAGGGTGGACATCGCCCAATTATGACTCATTTATGTTGCCTATAAGACCCATATTCTCTTTTTCTTAATATTTGAATTTTAAGAAGAAATATGAATTGGGCCGCAAGTCAAGTCACAATTCAAATTGGTAGACGACAGCCGACAGGGCAGGGGTAAATAAGCTCCAAAAAAAGAAAGAAATAAAATAACTAGTTTTAAAATATATATTTCACACATTTTACTATATTTATATATATTTTACACCCATTTAATTTTTACAGTTTAATGTGATTTTTTTGTATCTAAATGATCGTTCACTAGATGGTGCTTAATTATTTTCAATTTGCATAACCACCTGATTAGTAGATGAATATGACTCCAATTTATAATTAATTAAAATGGTGGGATTCATAACTTTTGTGTATTTCAATAATTATATTAATAGTTTAGTAAACGCATTTGTAATGGATAATTTGACGTAGATTTTTTTGATATATTTTAAC
>BRYE01000015.1:6938421-6943421 GCA_030159115.1 Actinidia arguta var. hypoleuca | reverse complement strand
GCTCAAAATTGTGTTATTTATGGAGGGCCCATTAGTGATTTAATTACTGTTAATGTGTCCAAAATCCAATTATAGAATATGCATAAATTTAGGATTAACCTTTATAGGAAACCCACCCATGAACCCCCTATAAATACCAAACACCCTCTTTTCCCAAAGAAGATCAGCTCATCCTCTCTCTCTCTCTCTCTCTCTCTCATCCCACACAGATCTAACTGAAACCCACAACACAGAGCTACTACATAAATTTGTATTTGATTCTGTTACAATCATGTGTACACAATTTGATTTTCAATCGGAATTGGCTCTGATTGACTCAATACGACGTTACTTGCTCGATGACAATTGGGGACAACTGCCCCTAAAGCAAAACGACTCAGAGGACATGATAGTCTACGGCATCCTCACCGAGGCGGTGGAAATCGGGTGGCTTCCGCTACTCACAGCGGAGACAACTGCCGCAGCCGTAAAATCGGAGTCAGAAATCACGGAGGAGTTGACGGATTCACCACAAAATTTTGATTTTCCGGCGGCGGGGGTGGCGTCAGGAGAGGCGGCGGCGCCGAAGTGGAAGCACTACAGGGGGGTGAGGCGGAGGCCGTGGGGGAAGTTCGCGGCAGAGATCAGGGATCCGGCGAGGAGAGGGGCCCGAGTCTGGCTTGGGACATTCGAGAAGGCGGAAGAAGCGGCCGTGGCGTACGACCGGGCGGCGTACCGGATGCGCGGGTCACGTGCCTTGCTCAATTTTCCACACCAGGTAAATTCCGGCGAGCCTGACCCGGTTAGGGTCACTTCGAAGAGGTCGTTGTCGTCGAAGAGCGAGTCGACGAAGAGGCAGAGGAAGGTAGTGGCCCCGGCAGAGGAGGCGGTGCTTCCAGTTAAGGTGGAGAAGTTTTGCTGATTCCACGTGGCGAACAACTGTTGGTTAGTGAGTGCTGATTGGACACCCTACGCGGAACATTGTAGATACAGTAAATTTCGGTAGATCCACAAAGTAATGGTGGTGAAAAAAACAAGAGGGAAAGTCGATAAGGGGCTGTTTGGGATTTGTAAATACATATTCACATATATATATAAATATATTTTGATGGTAACTGCTTGTTGAACCAATATTAATATTTAGTAAAAGTTCCACATATTCAAAAGATATCTAGAAATGTATATATGGAGGAAAGGTATTTTTTTAGTTTCCTAATTTTTATTTTTTTGTTTTTAGTGAATTTTTTTTAAATTAGATAAAATTTTTAAATTTTGAATTGTGGTCATCAAGAGAAAAAACGAAAAAAGTATAAAATTTTATCAAAGAGAGAAAAAAAATTCACTAAAGCCAAAATATTAATAAATCCATAGGCCGAGTTCTATTCTTACATATTTCTAAAAATAATTGTTAGGATTTGGTATTTAATAGTAGTCATTTAGTATCGGCATTTCTACACAATTCTTTTGCTTAGCATTACATTGTTTTTATACTAAAAATACTCCATAACCACTTCACACAACAGTAATGGCGAGATAACAAAAAATAATAATTATTAAAAATAAATAATTTATAACAATAATTACTAAATAAATAAAAAAAAGTTCATCGAAATTTAAGAATGAGTTCTGATTAAATATTCTACTTTTACACAAATATCTTACGATTCTAAAAGTCGGTTTCCGCAAAGGTTCGCAAAGGTGATGCCATTGGTAGGGCCGTGTTTGGTAAAAAACAAATGATGACAGAACAATAAAGTAAGATAAAAAAAAAAACTAATTTAGTTTGTATAATTTTATTATTCGTATCTTCTCCTTTCTTCTACGAATCCTTTGCTTATATGATCGACGAACCAGATTTCTCTGCAATTTAAGTATTATAAATCTTATTTTTAGCTCGTTTTAATGATTTAAATTATTCATATTGTAAATCTCGTTATCGAGAATTTTAATATTATAAAAATTATATTGATCGAATATAGATTCATGGTCAATCAATATTGGTTTATATCAAGATAAATTGATATCATTGTGTGTGTTACACTCATTTACGAAGTTATTAAAAAAATACTAAACGAATATTTATATGTATTCGATTAACACGACTTTTTTATAGTACTAATCTTTGAAATAAAATATACAAAATGAATGATTTGAATCATCAAGACATGACTCGAATGCTTGTACTACACTATTCGGCTTTCAAACTGTCCATGATCCAAACACGTGCAAAAAATGATGTAATGGTCGCTCGTTCTTACGTCTGGATGGTCTGACTATCTTGTCAAATAAGTATTGACTTTTCCGCTCGGAAGTTTCCAGCATTTGAAGACTTTCTCATATTGCGTTGACATGTCAACGGATTTGAAATTTAGCCAGAGAAGACTTAGCATAGAGAGCATTACAAGTCAAACTAAAATTCATAAATTTAATTTTGTTACAGTTTCCATTCTTGTCCATCTACTTTTTTTTTTTTTTTTTTACTAATCGAGAGGTTGAAGTAGTTAAAAAAATAATTAAAATAAAAGGGTAATTTTTGAGTTAAAATTTGATTCTATTTTAGTGAGACTGATGCAGATGCTTTCAGAAGGTATTTGTTGTAGTTGAACTTATGTTAAAATTATTATTTTTTAAAAAAAATATTAAAAATTGAAAATAGAGATTTAAAAAAATAGGTATTTTAAAAAAATAATTAAAATAAATGGATAATTTTTAAGGTAAAATTGATTAAATTTTAGTGAGACTGGTGTGGATGCTCTCAGAGGGTGTTTGCTATAGTTGAATTTATGTCAAAATTAATTTTCTTTTTTAAAAAAAATATTAAAATAGAAATTTTACAAAATAGTTTTTTTTTAAAAATTAAAGTTATTTTTATTGTAAAAATAAAAATTATGACAAACACTCACACATAACTTTTAAGATTAAAAAAAAAGCTACTACGAAGCAATAAGCATGCTCTTACTCGAATTTTTTCCTAGCTTTTTTGGGGAAAATAAATTCGCAAAAATAATTGCGAAAGAGAAGTTTGTGAATGATTCACTAGTTTTGCTATACCAAAATGTGACCTTAAGAAGTGTTAAATGATTATATTCTAGTCATGTTGCTTCCATAGTCTAAAATCTAAATGGTGTATTGAGAAAACAAATTAGAATCCCTAATTAAATTGATCGGTAGCAACACAAAAAAAAAGAGTGTATTTTTAAAATTATACTTACCGTCTCCTTTTCAAAAAGACTTTCTCATAATGCGAACATGTCAAAGGATTTGAAATTTAACAAGAGAATACTTAGCATGGAGAGCATCAAAAGTCAAACTAGAATTCATAAAATTTAATTTTGTTACAGTTTCCATTTTTGTCCATCTTCTTTTTTTTGACTAATCGGGAGGTTGAAGTAGTTAAAAAAATAATTAAAATAAAAGGGTAATTTTTGAGTTAAAATTTGATTCAATTTTAGTGAGACTAATGTGGATGCTCTTAAAGGGTGTTTCCTGTAGTTGAACTTATGTTAAAATTATTTTCTTTTAAAAAAAAACATGTCTACACTAAAAAAAGGTAAATTTTTAAAATTATACTTATCGTCTTCTTTTTTAAAAAGCCAAACTTGATCGCTCATATGGCTATTGATATCCTATCAACTACACTTTTTGAATAGATAATCTACCCAGCGTCATCCGCTAGATAACAGTTGTGCAACTGCAAGGCCCAATAGAAACCTAGCTGGGTCACACGGAGTAGGCCCAAATTACAACTCAAGCCCAACTTGATCCATATTTTACCCATCCAAGCACAGCTGATCCACTAAATCAGCCCAAACTTAACCCGATAAACCGTGCCGTCGTATGGCCCCAGGGATATCTGGGCTTGGGCTTGGACTGGGCTGGGATTTTGTCACAGCCCCTTTGGTCTTTTCCTCAATTTATTTAAAGGGTAATATTACAGTTACAACAATCCATTTATAACCGTTTACAACAACATCAAAACAATGTCGTTTTGGCATTGTTGTACACGGATGTTGTAAATGAACGTTATAAACTTAGCATTTCCCTTTATTTAAAACATCTAGGGTATATACTTGGATCCATGCGGTAGAGAATTGGGCTATATTGGAACCAGACCAAGGATTGGGCCAATGCTTAATGGGCCGGAGTAAGCCCATGGATGCAGTCCATACCATCTACAAGAAATCTTCTGAGAACCCCATGGTGCGTCAAAATCAAATTTTTTTTGAACGTGTCAAATATGTTAAAATATGTTAATTGATGATTGAATATACGTAAACTCCGTGTTTACGTCATATGCGTAAAGAATTTAATTTCTTTTTTATTCTAATGATAAAAAAGAAAAATTCTATTTTAAACCCCACAATTTTATGCAAGTGACAAATTAAACCTTGAATTTTTAATTTTTCTATCTTAAACCCTATAAGTTTGAATGGGTTACAATGTCAACCAGCCGTCTATCTCTTTAAAGAAAAAAGTCAACCAAGCGATCGAGGGGAGGGGGGAATTAGGGGCAAACGATGTCGTCCAACCTAGGCAGAGCTGGTCTTGGGCTATGGCCAATAAAGCGGCCGCTTTAGAGCATCTATAATAGCCTTCTAGGATTTTGACTCTACTTTATCTAATTTCTAATTTAGAACGTCACATTTTTTTACTCACTCCAATAGTATCCATATTTTACCTACACTCAATTAAAAAATATATTGTTGGGATTTTTTAATAAATGATTCACATAATTTAAAGTCGAATTCCAACCCCCAAAATAAATAAAAAATATATTTTTTATTATTTGGTATCCGCCTCCTAAAAAAAAAGAACTTTAGGAGGTGAATAGTGCCTCCCCACACTTGGAGAGACACTATTCGCAATATTAATTTGAGTTGCTAGATAGGGAGACGATTGAGGTTTATATTTCCTATTCTGTCTAAGGAGTAGAAATAGAAAGCTAGTTGGAGATGCTCTTAGGCCCTAGATGCCCTCTCTACATTCTCTCTATATTCTTTCTCTATTACATTGCATCACCG
>BRYE01000015.1:6910921-6913421 GCA_030159115.1 Actinidia arguta var. hypoleuca | reverse complement strand
CGTGTGTGCTCGTGGACAAGTCTCAATTTGCTAAAGAAATAAGGGAAAGGGAATAGATAAGAGCACTATTTCCACGAGTATTCCTATATATAATAGCTGCTAAAGTGTTTGACGTGACACTTCTAAAACACTAGGATCACAACCCAAATCATTATAATTTAGAAAAAAGATTAATATTGCACTTTTGTTGCACCCAATTTAGACATCCAATAAAGTGTCCCCCTTGTGATTTGTTTCAACATCAATCTCTCTTGGTGGCCACTACAATTGCATTAGAATGCCAATTAATGGGTGTACTATTTAGGACATGTCTTTCTACCAAAAAGAACAATTAATTAATATCATAAAAGCAAAATGAGAGAGAGAGTTGTATATATGTATCTTTATAATGTCACGTGGTACACGATTTCTTTTATTTTTAGTTAATTTCTTTTTTAACCGTTTGATCAGAATTTTATAAATTTTTAATTCATCTTGACAAGAGAAATTTGAAAATGAAATAATGTTTATATATTTAAAAAAAAAAAAAAATATATATATATATATATATATATATATATATATATCCACTAAAGGAAAAAAATAGCTTATTTGTCAAGTGATTTTTTTTTTTTTTGTAATGAGTGATCTTGTGAAAAAAAAATTATATCAAAATTTTTACATTTTTAAATTTCTCTTGTCAAATGAAATCGAAAAAATATAAAATTTTAATTAGACAATAAAAAAAAATTCACTAAAAACGAAAAACCTCCTGAACAAATACAACTAAATTAACTAAAAATTGAGCTAAAAGGGCTGGTCCGAACGAAGCATTTAAATATTTTTTGTTGTTTGTGATACGATTAATAATTTATTTATTTATTACTAAATCGGGAAAAAGAACAAATCTAACTAAATTAGTTATCGACTTTTATAACTTACCAAACGGTGCAGCTTTTAGCAAGTCAAAATGAACTAAAAAGCGAACCCCATATGGGGATGAAGTGTTTTTAATCATGTGGATGGTGTGGTGTACCAAAAAGGTTAATTTTATCCTACTAGCTCTAAAATGGGTGGAACTTGCTAAACCAATGGTATACATTGTATCAAACATCAACTTCTAGCATTAAATTGAAATAAAATTACAAGAAAAATCCTAGGGTTTGCCATAGTAACAAATTAAATCATATACTTCTTAATTTATCACAATTCAAACCATCTCGCAATCTTCACTATGTAACTTGATGTTGCATACTGGTTCTCATCAAAACAATTGGCATGGGGCGCAAAACCAAGACCCCCTTTAAAATCTCTAATTCACCCAATTTTAGTTTGAAATCTAGCCTTTTTCACCCAATTTATATCACCCGCTCCAATTTTTTCTTGCATGTTAACCATAATTGCAATGATTAGCACTTTTAAAAGGGCCTAGTTTGTGTGAAGTCGTTTCTTCAATTATTTGTTTAGGAATCAGTTAACGTTGTCAAGCTACATAAAGGGAGGCTGGCGGACATTTCGGATTATGACGAATTAAAAAGTCTAAAATTTAATTTATTAAAATTAAAATACAGAGTTTAATTTATTATCATAGTCAAACACTAGGGATTTTCTTGTAACTTTCCCAATACATTATAAACATGCAAGTTGAGCATTATTGGAAGCTGACACAGCAATGGACGGTGAGGCTAATGGATACATATTGTAAATTATTTTTCATTTTTTTAAAATTTGTTAACTTGAGCGTTTTTTTTTTGTAGGATTAACTAATCCATCTTGAGCATTTTATTTAAATTTGATCACATGGACACAAGGGCGAAAAAAAGAATTATTAGGCACCCTTTTGTTATTCAATCGCGGTGGCTTAGAATTACTTATTCATACATTATCTCTCTAAAGATTATTTTATTTTATTTTATTTCACGTTAAAAGCACTTTAAGATGATACGAAATAATGTTTCGTCGTTTAAGTAAAACTCTTTTGGAAAGTATTTCTCTTGAATTTAAGTAAAACTCTTTTGGAAATAATATTTGCATATCATATATATGGCCATAGAATTGTTCTTAGTATTTAAAAGAAATTAGCATAAATACATTTATGGAAATATGTGTGTGAACATTAGCTGTAATGTTCTTACCTAAATGTGGACGCGAAAAGCTATGCAAATATTCAGCAATGCACGCCTATTGAAAATTATTATTCTTACCTAAATGTGGCCACAAAAAGCTATGCAAATATTCAGCAATGCACGCCAATTGAAAAATACTTTTCTTACATAAATATTAATGCTTAAAAATTAATTTTTTTTTAAGTTTATTACCAAAAAAATTAAGATTTTTAAAATTTTTTGTTTAAAATTTTAAAAAAATCAGACGAAAAACTGGTACCAAACCGAGGCGTAGAAACAATTGTCATGTGGGAAAGACAATCCTATTATGGTCTAAAATTAGAGTTATGATACGTAAAAAATATATATATATATATATATATATATATATATATATATATATATATATATATACC
>BRYE01000015.1:6820921-6823421 GCA_030159115.1 Actinidia arguta var. hypoleuca | reverse complement strand
GAAAATGTAGTACCCATGTACAGCTGCTAACCTAGAAGACTTCTATAGTCAATTTTACATTCTTATCCTTTCTTAGGAGAAGCTGAAGCGACGGACGAATCGGAAGGTCGACACCGGTTTGTCCTTCAAATTCGCACTTCTCGTTGGACTCATCGGGCTCATGGTTGGCTTCCTTTTAAACTTTTCATTGTCGTCACCTTCAACAAAGTAAGTTAACCTGCTTCGCAGTTTTCTTGTCTATTTCTCTGTACAATTTCGTATGTTCACCGAGTATGGAACACGTTACTTTCGTGTTTCTTCCCCTGTGTAAATTGATCATTGCATTATTGTTTCGTGGTCAGTTTGGTTTGAGAAATATATACTCTGTGCTGGTCAATGTGGCACTCTGAATTGTATTTTTCTTTTCTTTTTCTGGAGTAGATTTCATTTGTTTGTTTTTTAGTGTCAAGGCCATAACATGTTTGGGATCAGCATGTTTGATTCTTGTAAATAGTTGATGGCATTTTCTGTTTGAGAAATCCTACCGTTTCAGAATTTGAACTAAGAAAAATTCTCTCAATTCAAAATGAATAATTCAAATTCACTTTAGCGTAAGAATTTTATATAACCAAATGAATTTAATCATTCATTTTGAATTTAAAAAAATTTTATTCGTTCAAATTTTAACATTATTTAATTTATAAAAGGGTTGTGCTATCAATTTTCCATTGGGTGCTGTTTAAGGCTCCGTTTGGTATTATCTTTTTGACTGGCTTTTTTTAAGTTTATAATAAAAAAAATTGGAAAAATTTGGCTTTTTTTGTTTTTGTTTTTTTGTTTATTTTTAGTTAAAATAAAGCTAAAAAAATAAAAAAGTCAAAAAATTTTAATTTTTTTATTAGTAAATTTAAAAAAATACTTAATTTTTAAGCATTACTAAACATAGCATAACAACTAGTAAAATATGTCTCAGAATGTTTACTCATCAATCGAGGGTGCCACTTTTACACCTATCAAAACAATTAAGTATTGTCTCTTCTTTTGTCTAAATGACAATTTTGACCTCCATTTCTTGCTATGGTACTTTTACCACCTTGTTGTAGTTCGAATGCCGAGTGTCTGTGACCGTGACGATGCTCCTCATGGCTCCGTGTTACTTTAGTAGTTTTATTTATTTATATTTTTTAAATTTTGCAGAAAATTTGTATTTTTTTTTTATTTTCTTGTTTGGGAAGGCCAAAATATCATATATTGTTTTGGTAATGAAATAGTAAAAATTTATTATTGGCTGTTGAGTTTACAAATAAATCTAAGCTAAACAAGTCATGAAAATTCAAATTAAAAAATATATATTCGACAAAAAAAAAAATAGGCCTAACGGAAAAATGAAATTAATTTTTTTTAACCCAAACACAACAAAATAACCTAGTCCAAATGGCTTTTAAAACCCCTACTGAGTTGTTTAGGTTTTTTAATTTTTTAATTTTTAATAATTTTTTTAATTGTTTGATC
Source organism: Actinidia arguta var. hypoleuca (assembly GCA_030159115.1). Lineage (NCBI taxonomy): Eukaryota > Viridiplantae > Streptophyta > Magnoliopsida > Ericales > Actinidiaceae > Actinidia > Actinidia arguta. The sequence continues at coordinate 6,821,930 of BRYE01000015.1, read as the reverse complement.
AACTTTTTACACTACTTTTATTCCTCTTAATGAGATGAATTTAAATTTTTTAATTATTTTTATCTAATTTGAGAAAAAAATTAATAAAGATAAAAAATATATATAATTTAGTCAATAGAATTATCTTTTTCTTTTGTCTTTAATGAATTTTTTTTTCTCCAAATTTAATTAGATTCATCTCGTTAATAAGGATTGAAAAGTATATAATTCTGATCAAATGGTAAGAGTAATTGCTGAAGATGTGAAGATTTAAAAATCAAAGCAACTAAGATTTTTTTTTTTTTAAATTAAAAAAAGCTAACCAAACAATACCTAAGAGTAATTGTTGATTTTCACAACGAACACGTGCCCATGAATATATCATCCCCCACCCCACCCCCCAACAATTATCATTATGCCCCACTTATTTTCTCCTCTCTCCAACCGGCCACCTCTTTTTTTTTGCTTTTTTTATTAATTTTTTTAAATCAATTTTTTTATCAATTTTATTTTTTTTATTAGTTTTTTTTTTGGATAAACAGTTTTTTTATTATATGTTTGTAATCTTTTGTTTATTTTTTAATTGTAAATTTTGAAAGTCATTATTTATAAAATTTTTAAAAAGTATAAAAATATGGATCAAAATAAAAAGTATATATATAAAAATAATAAAAATACTAATAATTAATAAGTAAACACACTAATAGCTTGCGAATAAACAATTTTTTCTAATGAAAAGTCTCTTAGGTCAATATTAATTTAATCATGCTCAAGAAAAAGTACATGTAATAATAAATGTGTCAAAAACAAAACAAAACAAAATAAAATAAAACAAAACAAAAATTGATGAAAAAAATAATAAACAAAACTGATTAAAAAAATAATAAATAAAATTAATAAAATAAAAGAAACAAAACTAAATAAAAATTAAAGAAAATTAAAAAAAAAGCGCATAAACAAAACTAAAAAAAATAAAATAGGGAGTGGTTCAGCTGAATTATAATTTCAAGGGATATGGAGGGGTATAGAA
>BRYE01000015.1:6785921-6788421 GCA_030159115.1 Actinidia arguta var. hypoleuca | reverse complement strand
TAACTCTCATCCATACACGTGGCATCTTAATTAATATCTGGTTAAATCATATGATGTGAGTGTGGGTATTTTACTCTGTGTTTGATACTATAACTTAAGAAAATAGGTGCGTGGCCATCCACGTGGCAAGATCAAATGTAGACCGTTTGTTCAGAAATTCTATTTTTGCCAAAGAACTAATGAACTATTCATCACATCACAAGTGTCACAAAAGTTTGCTCTTATTCGTATTAGGGTCTTGTTATCGACCGCCCTAAGGGTGGCCGTTAAGAAGCACAAAATGATAAAAAAATTAATTATCGATGTTCATTTCACACTTTTTAATACACTTTCATATATTTCTATACAATTTTCATAATTTTTTATACACTATCGACCGCTATAAGGGCAGTTTATAGCATTTTTCTTCATATTATCAAAACAAAAAAAAAATTATTAACACAAATATTGACACACACTCTTTCATATGGGTTGTGTGGACTCTACCTACTCAACCCAGAGTTTGTATACTTGTTTCGTACAAATATTTACTTTATTAAATATTATTGTATGATAAATTATGTTGCATGTGCTCTTCTAAATTTATAAAACATTTATGCGAAGGACTAGACTTTTCTAAAGTGCCAAAAATGAATTGTACCAGTGTAGTCCAAAAAATAAATTCGTTTTGACCTTATTTTGGTGATCCAAATCGTGAATAACAATACTCTAAAAAAATAAATTAATTGGGTACAATACTATTGTATAATTTAATAAATAAGTATGATACATATAATTATATTCATTTATTATGATATAAATTAAAATTGATCGATAATTAATCTGTAATTTTTTTAAAATATAAATAATTTAGATCATGGGTGCAACGTGGCTAAAATGGTTGTACTGCACCTCCAGTGGAGCTTGGTTCTTAGTTCGTGTTCTTGATAGAATGGACGGTCTAGATGCAACGACGCAGTTATAAAAACAAAAGGTGGTAAGTGATGGAAACTAAAGCACAAAATAGGGAAAAAGTCATGTTATCACTTTGGCATGACTTCTAAGGCTCTTGACCCATCGATACAAAATAGGATAAAAAAGCCCATCAATACGTGAAGCCCAACTACTTTTTTATGCTTAGCCGTCCAAATTTGAAACACTAGTGAGTCTCTCTCTCTCTCTCTCTCATATTTTTCTTTTATTTATAATCTTTTTTCTAATTGCACTCGTTTCTTTGACTTTTTTATGATAAATTTACCTAAATACCCATCTTACTCACGTTTTCACCACACAAATAGAAGAATATTTAGATAAATTCATCCTCGTAAAGACGAACAAGGAGTGCAGTTAAAAAACAGGGAATGGATAAATTAATAACCTTTTTTTTCCTCTTTTTATCCAAGTACACTCTTTTATATCCTTCTATGCAGTTTAAAGGGCATTTTTGTAACTTTACCTAACAAAAACTAAAATGGGAGTGTATTTAGAAACAAGAAGAAAAGAAGAGTGTAAAAATTATCACTTTATTTTTTGTTTCAGTTGTTTTTTTATGAAAGGAAAAAGGAAAAAGGAAAAAGAAAAACAGAAAATTCCAATAGTCTATATCTAGTGGGTATAGCGCTCTGGGTGAGTCTGACTCTAGATCTAGTGGTGGATTTTGACAAAGGGTGGTGAAGTTGAACCAATAGACTGTGAGGAAGGTGAATAATGCCACATGGCAATTCTTAAGGGAGACATATATAGAAAATATTAATTCTCAACCTTGGATATAAATAATTTCTTTTTGGAAATATATAAATGTTTTCTTTGCCTATATTTCTTGTTATTTTATGCTGAAAATGTATTAGAATATCTGGAAATTTTATTTAACCAAACGATTGTTTTATTTTGTAGATTTAGTGATTGTATTTGTATTAAGAATTTAGGGAGAGAATTGTAAAAAAAAAATTATTGGAAAAAGATTAGACCAGAACTGTGGAATTCAATAATTTTTTCGTTTTACCTTTACCTTTTCTCTTTTTATCGAATTTTTAATTCAAACACAACTTAGGTGCTTGCCTTTTACGGGATTATATTAGGGTGATGATTTTCATAACCTATTTTTCTCCAATTATACTCTTACTTTTATACTTATTAGATAATTTTTTTCAAATGTCATTCTATGTAGTAAAAATATTTAAGCAGAAGTAATTAAAAACAAGGGTACTTGAATACCTAATAAAAATTAAAAAACAAATTACGATTAGAGAAAAATAAGTGAAAATCACTACCCTAATAACATCATACTTTTGAATTTGAATTGGTCACATCCCATCTATAGTGAAATTTTGAGAAGCATTTATTTTTAATCAGCTATTTGCACCTATATGTAGAATGAGAAAAAAAAATCTAGACTCGTAGTCGTAGATCTATATTTTATTATATTTGTTTTTTTAAAAAATAAATGATAATAACGATTTTGAAAATGAGATATGCAATTATAATAGAAATATGATTAATTCATATGACTACGAATCTACGA
>BRYE01000015.1:6728421-6735921 GCA_030159115.1 Actinidia arguta var. hypoleuca | reverse complement strand
AATATAAATCTATACTAATATATCAAGGGAAAATAGCAATTTAATTAGACTTTATTGTCTCCCAGTTTTGAAGTTGGGTGATGTTTCTGTTCCAAAAGAAGCGTTTAAAAATTGGGTAATCAAAAAATTAATAAAGTTTAATTGTATTAACTTGTAGGACAAATATGTAAAAAAAGGTATTTAAACACTATAACTGCTACCACATTGCAAATCAACAAAATATTCAGTTGATAAAGCATAATTAATTGTACACACGTAGCATGCTTCCCGCTTATGTGGATGAGACATCTGTTAGAGAAGTTGTATTTTGATGTTAAGCTGACGATGAGTACATAACTATTCATATCGCATCCAATTCTTTTTTTCATGATAGAACTAAGTATATTGAGGTGGACTTTCATCTTATTTGAGAGCGATTTGAAAAAGACGTTAATGTTTTACCATTTGTGTCCACGAAAGTTCGGTTGATATGTTCACTTATTTCTGATCATACTCAAGTATCACTTTTTGTAAGTTCGTCAATCTGGAAAATCAAATTTAGAAATATATCTTCTTTAGATGATAGTTAAAAATTGATATGGGATTTGGTTTTGTTGAAATGACTTTGTACTAGGATTGTTCGTTTTCGGCAATTTAACATTGTAAAAAGCCAAAAAAAAAATCGGCTTTGCCAAAATATATTCATTTGATAAATAAATGGTCGATACTAAACATATTCAAATAAAACCACTAAATTTGCCTGCAAGTACCTTATATGATAGCATTAACTTTTGCATCAAAAATTAGCCACTGATAAAATCTCTCCCCTAATTGCAAAATCCTCCCTCCACCCCTCTCTGATTCCCTCTTCTTGCAATTGAAAAACATGGCCAAAACCACGCTCTCATTCACTTTTTGGTTTATCACCATTTTCTTTGCTCTTCAATTGTGCCCAATTTCAGTGGAAGAAGACAACCCAAGCAATGTGGGTTATGAGGCAAATGCGGGGCGATCATGACTTTGGGTTACATGAGAGTGCGTTTAATGGACTCAAAAGCCTGTTGGTGATTGTTCATCCATTGGTAAATGGCGTTCTTTTCCTACAGAATTGAGAATGGATATAGAATTTTCACCAACGTAAGTATAAAATATATTTTTCAATAACGCTTTCAGCTCCTTCAGGCTTGTCAACTGCGGGCCTGCGGCATCTCTATAATGACTTGGGATTTAGTTGGGTGGGACTCCATTTCTTGGCGTTGGATTACACATCCCCGAAAAATTTCAGACCACTAATCTCAAAATTTATTTTTGAATGATGATATAATCATTGTAACCCGTTTTTGAATTATAATAGAACCACTTTGCACAATGAGTTTTTAAATGAAAAGTGTTGGAATATTTGGGTGAAATACTAATTTTGAGCCAAATTTAAGGTAGGACCCAATATGTCCTTTTTAGTGGGTCCAAGTTGATTTGTGTTCTCCTCCATGAGGAGATGAAAAACAAATATTTATTTTCTCAAATCCATGGAGATTTGAATAAGATAATGGCTTCCAAAGTAAGTACCATAAGTATGGATAATGGGTGAAACTAAATGTTAGAAACTAAAGGTTAGTCCTACATTGATTCTTTATGAGAAAAGTAATGGGAATATAAAGCCTAAGTTTGGCTAAGGGTTTGGGCCCCAAGGGACACCCCACTTTTGTGGAAGGGGAAGGACTTAGGTAACCCATGGTTTGACCCATTACCCCACGCGCGCCGCCGTCTGTCCGGCCGGCTCGGTTCGGGATGGGTGTGGATGTAAATTAGGATGTAAATTAATAATATTAAAAGGTTTGGGCCTATTTAATAATAATTATTTTTTTTTTAATTTAAATTTTAAATTTTAAATTTTAAATTCTAACAGTTGTAACTCCCCTTAAGGCCGCGTTTGGCTATGAAGAGTTACAACTCTTCTTAAGGATATGTTTGGTTGACACCACTTCGAAATGGTGCAAAGTTTTCTATATAAAGAAAATTTCCCTTTTGTTTTATAAGGAGTTTTTTTTTTGAGTCGGTTTTCTGCCTTCTCTCTCTCTCTCCTCTCCGGCGAAGACAAAGACGAAATTCTGTCAAATTCCGGCAGACTCCGACACCAGATTCCGGAAGACTTGAAATTCTGTAAGAAGTTCAATCCAGGTTCTTTATTTTATTCGGTTAATTCTGTATCTTATCCGGTATATACAATTTCTGTAATTGTTATGGTGAATTTCTATGTAAATTCAACTAATTTGTTGTGTATTTCTGTATTGAATTTCGGTGATAAAATTCTACAGAATTAAAGTAATTTCTTACATAGAAAGTACTACGAATCATGCCATATTGATTGTTATCAGAAATACTGTTGGTTTTTAAACGGAATCAGAAACACTGTAGATTTCTGAACGGAATTAAATGTCATAATTCTGAGTAGAATTAGACAAAAATTCCTTGTTGATATTTATCATTCATATTGCATTCATATAGTACATGGAGAGAGTAAAATCTAAAGTTTAAATCCGCTGGATATTGAATATTGTAGTGCTACTTATTCAGTGTCGTGATCATTTTATCTTGGAGATAGACGCCCGTTATACCTATGAGCACCGGTGTGGGGGGACGAATCTGTCTTAAGAAAAGAGTGTCCAACACTCAACTTGATCAACCCTTTTCATTATAGTTTCGCATGTTATTGCATAATATAATTGATAAAATTATTTCATATAATATTAAATTTATGAATTATTTATTTCACATTATTTATTAATTCCTTTTATAGCATGTTTCGATAATATACAGAACAGATTATCATTTATACCCAACAAAAAGTATTGCTTTATAAACTACATTGGTCTGATCCCCTGTAAAGGGATACGTAGGCAGCTTCGAAAAAGTACAATCGCTTGTTTCTCTTGAGTTTTGATGACTTGTTTTTTTGCCTAAATATTATGGCCTCTTTAAAATGTTCCGTCTTTTAAAGTACCCTTTAGCTATAACCCTTGTTTTGTTCTTTTGATTAGAACCATCCGGGTTAAGCTTTCTCGTGAAAATTCATTTCACACCAATTACATCTTTGTCTTTTGGGCTCTCCTCCAACTTCCAAGTCATGTACTTTTGATGTTAAGCTCCCGCTTATAAACAAAATCTGTTTTTAAGAACAGAAAATCTGCTTTTTTTAGAAAATTGAATAAAAAATATTTTAAAAAAAAGTTGTTTTCTCAGATTTATTTTTTAATATATAATATTTAGATTTATTTCATCAAGATAAATCAAACAGTAAAAAAAGTTAACTAGGAGGGGAAAAAAACTCAAACCAAAGTAGTCAATTAATAAATTAGGAGACAACTCTTCATCCCTGCAATTCAAGCATTTGGGTCCTATTTTGAACCCATGATAATGATCTAAACCGTTCAAATTATAGATCTCATCGATGAGATCAATACTATACAAAATTTATACAAATTAATATACATTTAATACTATTTTGTAAGTTAATAACTGTTTATGTCACATATGATTATACCTATTTATGTTGATACAAATTGATCTTAATCAATTATTGATTTGCATCCGATCAATGTGATTTTTTATTTTATTAAGTTAATTGATGAGATCTACGATGTGAATGGTTTGGAGCATCAAAATGAGATCAAAAATGCTTGAGCTACACCGATACAAACTGAGCTAATTAATTTAGTCAAAACTGGGCTTAAAAACCGTTTTTAATATATAATGAAGCATGTTATTAGAATGAAAACTCATAAGCCCAAAGACTGGAATCTATTACTCGCACACAGACGAAATCATAATACATTAAATCATATATAGCACGATAACTCTTATCAATTGAATCAAATTTTATGTGGACCCCACACTTTTGAGTAAAAGAAAGTGATAGTTTTAGAAAGAAAAAAATAATCTTAAATAAAATCTCAGCTGTTAAATTTACTCAAATAATTTGGTTAATGATTTTCAAGACTTGTTTCCAAGGATTTTTTGGGTATTGAGTCCGTCGTGAGGAAACAACCCAAAGATATTTTCAAAATTTCAAGAAATAATTTTTTTGAAAAATGATTAACAAAGAAAAAAACTATGAGTGTTCTTGTTTCTAATTACTGCTTTTGAAAGTGTTTTGAAAAAATGAATTTGAAAACAACCAAACAAGGTAAATGTTTTATAAAAAAAACAAGAGGAGCCTAGTGTGAGAAAGGGGAGCCATGGAAAAAACTTGGACCTGTTTTTATACAAAATGAATAATTAAAGGTTGAACGTGCCACAATTGAATTACATGGACCAAATTGACATATATGCAAAAGTTTAGGGGCCTTTTTGATCCCAACATTCCAACATGATGTCCTGGTATAGTTGGTAGATGCTATAATACGTTTTGGGCCCACAGGCGGATTGTTGGGCTATTAAAATGGGCTGCTTGAACACACGTTTAGTGTTAAATCCTTGGGCCAAATTGGGCCTTCTTAATTTAAAACCCGGCCCGAAAAGAATCCCGGTTCCCCTAACGGGTCTGGGCACCGGGTCTAGCCCAACTTTGAAGCCTACCAGTTTGGGACATAGATTTTGTTTTGTTTTTTACTTCATATTTTTTTTAGGTTTAGTCGATTTTTTTTTATTTGATCAAAATATTATACTTTTTCGATTTTTCTTGACGAGAGTAATCCGAAAATGTAAAAAGTTTCATTTAATTTGAGAAAAAGTTTGGTAAAGACTATTTTTTTTATGGACTCCTTTTGAATTAAAAAATTATAAAATTTTAATTAAACGAAAAAAAAAATGTTAAAAACAAAAATCTCGAAGACCAAGAAAGTAAAAAACCAAAAACCAAAAAACTAGCTCAAATCGGGTTAATTCCGCTTTCAAGACTTACTATATCTGCATTTCGGGTGCGAAAAAGTTTCCCTGTGAGGTCCCATTTTCAATTTATTTTTACTATTTTGCCCACTTAACTTATAAATGCCACATGGGCAATGAGGTGGGTGGGAGAGTAATAATTTTCTATAGCTTCTGTTAAATGACAATCTCTAACAGGGAAGATCATTGAAATTTTCAGAATATTAGTTTTTTTTAGTCCCAAAATTTGGGATATTAGTTTTTTTTTGTTTTTAGTAAATCTCTTCAATAAAAATTTATACTTTTCAGATTTTTCTTAATGAGAAAAGTCCGAAAATTTAAAAATTTCAAATAATTTTAAAAAAAATACAAAAAACAATAAAACCCATTTTTTAAAAAAACATAGAAAATGATTTTTAGTGAATTTTTCTTACATTTCCGGACTCCTCTCGTCAAGAAAAATAAAAAAAATATAAAATTTTAATCGAACAATCAAAAAAAATTCACTAAAAAAACAACAACTCAAATTAAAAAAATTAAAAAATCTCGTATCCCAAACCCGGCCTTACCCAATAAATAATAAAACACTCTAACTATACTTTAATCGGTATTTTACCGACTTAGGCATATCATTTATAGTAGTTGTTCCCCGCCGTGGTGGTGACTAGGTGATGTACATCCTTTCAAGCAACCACGTTAACAGATAAGTCCATAATCGTATGCAATGCTTTGTTTAATGGCGATGAATTCTACCGGTACCTTCGTGGCGCCTTCGTGGTACGCTCACGCTCTATATATACCATTCCCAAACCCATCATTACTCACATCCCCATGTCAAAACATGAAGCTCGCCATGGATTTGAGAATTCTAGCACTGCCTGTTCTCCACCTGCTGCTATCCACATTTCACGACTTCGATCGCCCGCTAACCCTGGGCTGCCTTCTCATCCTCGTCCTCTTTCTCGTCGCCTCCATCAAACTCCCTCTCACGGTCTTTCTGGTTGCCCAACCCATCAACTTGAGATTCGGCAAAGATTTTTGTTTATCTAGCCTCCTCGCTTTCACCCTATTGACCTCGTTTCTGTTCGCGCCTTATATTTTCTGGTCGGCATACTTTTTTTGCGTTTGCCTCTCTTTTCCTCCGCTTTTCAATCTGCTGAAACGCTCCCTCCAAGCAATTCCAAACCTTCTTGTCACGTTCGCCACCCAACCGCAAGAAGAAACCATTCGATGCCAACCAGAAGCGATTCGTCGTGATGTGGAAGTGAGTATTGGAAATGGGATAGTGAAGGAGTTCCTCTCTGGATCTGCCGAATTTGAAGAGATAATTTACGGGCATGCATAGATTTATATCATGTCCACGGTGTTTATTCCTTAGATTTGTATTGTTGGTTTTTTATTATTTATTCTTAGTAAATATATCGATGAAATAAATAATGGATACACCCAGGGGCAGAGTCAGAAAATAATTTCAGTGGAATCAAACTCGTGAAAATATGTTTTTGTGAGATCAAAATTATATTTATGATATATTCTAGGTATAAATTACTACTTTTTGTTGGGTCAAAATTATATAAAGGCTAATAGTGTAATTTTTTTTTTCAGTGTGGTCAATTGACCCTACTTGTTTCTATGTCCCTTCGCCCTTGAATACTGCTAATTCTTCTGTAAATAAGAATATATATATATATATATATATATATATATATATATATATATATATATATATATATATATATATATATATATATATATATATATATATATGTCTGTGTTATGTGCGAGTACATATTTTGATTTCAAACATGGAGCACCAACAGAGTATCCGGTGATTTCTTTGATGGGCAATATATTGTTGCACGTGAAAAATATTATGATCGATTGTGGTTAGTGTTTCGAACGTTATGGTGTAATGATTCATACGATGAATGTTACAGGAGTGTATATGTTGAAAATAATAAAAAATAATATGTTACGCACCATTGTGATAATGTTATTAACATTGTGGTGTATGTTATGATTGGTGCGGTGGATGTTACAGGAATGTATATGTTGAAAATGGTGAAATATAATGAATTACGTACGATTGTGATAATGTTATATTTGAATGCACTAGAAAATCTCGATTTGAGATATTTCATCCTCAATTTTCCCAAGTTAGATTTATTTTTTTCTCAAAATATTCTACAAGAAATACAAATATAATCATTGATTTTTTAACAAATATGGTAATACTTTTTTTTATCATGTAAATAAATAATTCATTGATCAAGTGCGAAATGTACATATGATCTCTGGACATATTGAGAGATAGACAAGAGGCACTAAGCCTAAATAAGAAAAATACAACTTAAGGCTCGAAGGCAGAGAGACATTGCCTCTACACTCGAGCCCAAAAGCAATGAATTCCACAGCAAGAACCAGAACAATATTAGCCACCAATTGAGGATAGCAGGAAACAACTTACAAAGCAGATGAACATCTAAATCTGTAATTGGATAATGCCCAGTTAAAATTTTTACAAAGCAGAGATACAGATGAACCTTAATTCCCATAAAAGCTGATGATATCCTGCCCAACAATCAAATTGATTGAGGTTCACCTACAAGATCACATTAGGAGCAGTAAAAGCATCAGCATCAATAGAAGTAGCAGGAT
>BRYE01000015.1:6705921-6708421 GCA_030159115.1 Actinidia arguta var. hypoleuca | reverse complement strand
ATTGTTATCTGTGTCCTCGAATGATTTCTCAGATTGTACCATCGTCAATGTCATTATCGGTAGATTATATAGGACATGAACCACGAAGTTGAATTAAAACAAATCACCCTTGTGTTAACCTAGTTTTCCTTATGGTCAAGGGTCATTGGATGAGTTTCTAGCAACTTTCTGAGCTTTTGAGCGGCATGAAGCACACTAGGTCCTTCTTAGTTGGAAGATGGTGGATTCATGTGGGATTCGGGTTCCATAGTGCCCCAAGGCACCCAAGGCACTATAACCCTGTAGTGTAGTCTTTGCAATTTTATCATTGATTTATATTCATAATTCGAACAGTTCATTTAGTAGATTCTTTAGCTAATTACTTTACTTGTAACCGGTCTTTTGTTTAAAACTTCATCTCATTTCTGTATTAAATGCCTGGTAGGCCTTGGCGACTCACTCGTTAAAGAGGGCGGTGGTTCAGGGGCCAAAATGAGTTTCAACTTTATAATAAGAATCCTATACCGATGGTCTAAACTATTCAATTAGCAGGACCCGCTTAAATAATCATCTATAAAAAAAAATTAAGTAACGAATTGGTAGCTAAATGGTCATATTATCTTTGTCAGGATAACTAACATAGGTTTCAAAATTGCCTATCAATTTTCTTAGGACAATTGTGTACAAAATGTGGTTACCGGTGTCTGATGAATTGGATTTTTTGCATGAATAATCTTATTAGTGTGTTGTACAAGATGACCAGTCACAATGAATGAGATGGATCCAAAGTGACCCCGCGTTTTGTTCAAATCTTGAACTTCCAAAGAAATATTTTCCTTCTCATTTTCATTTCACTTTCTTGGAAAAACAAATAGAGAAAAATAATATTATTTTTCTTAGAACCTTCATTTTAATTACTTTTTGTACTTTCTCTTCTTTCTTTTTTTCTTTCCAAAATTTCCAAACGCAACCTTATTCCTAAAAAACTAGTAGTATCCCATACCACGCACAGGAAAAATGAAAAAAAAAAAAGAAAGAGTAATTTTTTACATACCCATATTGAAAAATAGTTTAAAAATTATATAAAAGAACAAAGAAATTTATTAAACACATGAATAGTTAATACAAAAAGAATCAAAAAACATGAATTTATACTATATATTATTGCAATACGTTAATTAGTAGTATTTGGGTTTTAAAGTCTCAACAAGAAATTTCTCAATTTTTTGAATTATTAAAATACACATGTCATAAAAGCATTGCCTCTTTGATCAATATGGAAATATCTCTTAATTCCTTTCTCCTTACTCACTTTTAAATTTAGAATATTTAAAGTCGAAGCAAAAAATATAAAAAGAAACCTAAAATGGTTGCAAGCATAATTACATAAATCCATCTAAAATAATGGAAAATTATATTTAGATTAGCATATCATGTTCAGCTAGTTTATTCAATCTTCCGTTTTTTTTTTTTGGGTTGAAAAGCATAATAGCTAGTTCGTCAACACAAAAGTTTAAAATGAAAATTACCATAACTTATCCCATAATTGATATTATCCTATTTTACTAACATCACTCTCCTATTGATTTTTTATCGATATTTATTTATTTTCATCCTCAAAAATAAAAAAATGCTAATTCATAAAAAAATAAAAAATCTATCTTTATAAAACTCAATTAATAATAGTAGCAATCTCAAATTCACAACAAATAATAGATCGCTTCATATGTATCAAAAAAATCTGTTAATTTAATAATATAATATTTCCTTTTTCGGTTATTTTTTCAAGAATATAATCAATTCTTGAAAAAAAAAATCTCAATTATTTTTGTCATGTTAGTTTCAATCCAATATCTTCCAAGTTAATAATACTTTTTCTTTTACTGATTAAAAAACCACTTATCCTTATAAAAATGGCTTTGAGCCAAGCATTACAACAAAGAGTAGATGGACATTGACCATTTAAAATATGTGCAGTAGTTTATACCGTAAACTCGAATACAGAGGACAAATACCAACCTGAGTTGCAAGCACAATCGTCGTAACCACGAATTTCGTATGGAACCCTATTTCCAACGTTGTCTCTCTCAATCAGTTGTGTACTAATTTTATTGTAGAAATTATGTTTTTTAGTCTTTATTAAAAATAAGTTAGTGGTAAAAGGTAGGGAGTTGTGTGGTTAATTGTTATGTTGTTGGAGTCATGGGATAGTGGGCAAGTAGTTATCCTACATTTTAGGTCTAATTGTTATTATCTTTTTGTATATAAAGAATATTTAGAATGAATGAAAAGGGGAATCAGTTTTTATCCTACAGATAATTTCTTCTTAAGACCATGTTTGTTTTGGATATTAAATTTGGCGGATTAAAAATTCAGTCGGATTTAAGGTTGGATAACAAATCCAGTCGGGCTAAGTCGGATTACTAATCCTGTGAAATCTCAATATGTATTTGTTTATTTTACAATGGATATAGGTGTTGAATTAAACACTTTTATTCATATTTTTCATGATTGTCCACAT
>BRYE01000015.1:6658421-6663421 GCA_030159115.1 Actinidia arguta var. hypoleuca | reverse complement strand
TATATTTTAAAAATTACAAATATATATATATATATATATATATATATATATATATATATCATAGTCAATCTCTCAATTTACTCCCCGCAAAGAATTGCGAACTCTTTCAGCAAATAATTTTGGTAAGCCATCTATAAATTTAGCTTTCCAATAAAAAGAGTTAGCATCATTTCTCATCAAAACTTTAGATAAGAAAACATCATGATACCATCTGAAAATGTGCTAAAGATAAGCACTTTAGATTTTGTAACATATATCTTTGACTTTCATCATTATTAGATATTGCTCCCATAAAATGATATATGATAGCATGAATAAGAGTATAAACAGCATCAGAAACCACAATAGGTTGATTATTCTGATCTACTTCAGTTTTTACTGCATTTAATACTTCATTCTTTTGGGATTCATTTAAATAATTATCCCACCATCCTCTTAGGATTCCTGTAAATCCTGCTATAATCATAACAGCACATTTTTTATCATCATTACCTCTGCTTTTACAAGCAGTTGCATAAATCATCATTTCATGAATAGTATTCATGATTAAAAAATCAGATTTACCATCAATTTCTCAATAGTAAATTTCACTGCCTTGGAAGAATCTTTGAGGATGTTGAACTATCTCCTCATATAATATATCAGGAGGAGTAGGCCTAGGGTAATAATGTCTACCCGATCCACCTATACTGGGTTTTACTCCTTTATAATGGATTTTATTATTTTGTAAATTATTATCTTGAAGATCTAAAAATATCTTTTCTACATCTTCAATATGACTAATATTTGTAGGATCAAATTTCAACATATTAATTTGAAGACCCTGTAGTTTCATTTGTAATTCTCTTAAGAATTCATTATATTGTTTCTCATCTCTGGTATTAACCTGTTCAACCTTAATTGGTGGTTTAACACATACAGGTTCTAGTTTTTTACTAGTTGTACCTTTATCCATGACTTCTTCTTTTTTAAATATAGGAGTCATTTTATCTATTTTATTTTTTACAGAAATAATATTTTCTTCAACTCTTGAAAGTTGTTTTCCTATTATTTGAACATTAACATTAGTCCAATTATTTTGCTTTATAAGGAATTCATGATTTCCTACAGGAAGCTTAAATGCACTAGCTTCAATGGTATAATCATTTCCTTGGGAATCCTGACCATAGTCAATAGTAAAACTAGAAGGTGGATAAACTGATGTATAAGTTTTTCCTCCAACTATTTTCCATTCCTTTTCAAATTCTGTTAATACACAGACACTATTAATATTATCATCGGAATATCCATTTTGTTCTAGAAAGTCAAAATGATATTGACCATAATGTTTCTTTATAAACCATTCAGGAAAAGGTATAATCTTTCTGACAGTCTGTAAATGTAAATAATATTTACTTTTCATTTTTGTAATAAATTCTTTATTATAATTATTATACATTCTTAAAAAAACTGCATACTTAGGTTGTCTAAGAATATCCTTACAAGCATCTATTAATAAATGATGGTATGGACCATCTATATCAAATAATGACTTAGTCATATCTGAAAATTTATTTCACTAGCAAAAGGTATATTCCGCTCTTTATAAACTCCATGTGGAATTTTGTTAGGAGATATCCTAATATCTTCTAATGATATATTATCATCCATATCATTTTCAGATAAATTACTAGCCATAGATGGTCTAGCACTCGTTGAAGGAATAGATACCTTATAAGGTGTTTCTAGATTATTTATAGAATAACTTCTATTTAATCTAGGTAAATTTTTTCTAAAATTAAGGAAAACTTGACCATCAATATTTTCAACTATTGATTCTATATCCCTATGAATAATAGGTTTAGGAGGTATAGCTCTCTGAATAGTCCATCTTTCTGGAAATTCAATATATTCCCATCTTATCAACTTATTAGTTGCAGTAAAAGATGTGTTTAACATATTTGACTCTATAAGAGTAGTATATCCTAATTGATTACCAACTTGTTTTATATTAGGAGTTAATGTATTCATTAATTTAAAATACACTCTGTAAATAACAGCTACAGTTTCTGCTCCTGGCAAGAAATCATATCCTTTAGTTAATAATTTTAACTGAACAGATTCACAAATATGTCTGTCGGTTAAAGATAAAGTTAAATTAGGATAAACATTAAAATATACTGGACCGTGACTTAGACTGGTCTCAACAGCACCCATTATGGATGGAATCCAACTAAGGCATCTAGCGTCTCGTAGAGTTGCTTGTATACAGGCATTTAAACCTAATAAAGTTAATAGTTTAAAGGCTATTTGAACCAAGCCAATATGCATAAATTTATATTTTCCTCGATATCTAATAATATCATGAGGTTTAATTAAATTTATACTTTCATTATCAGGACCTACACTTAAGGTCTGTTCCATGGTCTTTACAGCCATACTGCTTCTTAATTCAAATAGACCTTTCCTGTATATAGTACTCGGTTGGACAGCAGGAATTGTCCACTTGTTTAATTGTTCTTTAATATTTTCATATTCAATAAGATCAGTATTTTTAACTGATTCATCGCTATCAATATTCTGAATATCAGAAATATGTAAAGAACTAGATACAGAAGAAGTAGATAAATTATCGGCCATAATTTTCTTATAAAATCTGTTAGCCATCAGGTTTCTCTGAGTTTTTTTTTTTTTTAATTAATCATACTAATATGACCTTGTAGATTTACAGTATTAATTGATCTTCATTCTTTCTTACAGGATGAGATAAATGGATTATTTATGAATCAATGAAGATTCCTAAAATTAATCATAAGCAGTTCTGGTCTTGCATATGAGCTTAAATGGACAGCTTAAATGGACCTAACAGCCTTTCAACACCATCCTTGGCAAACACGGCATAAGGGTCACCCCAGCTATCACCCAGCTCACCATAAGACAAACTGACATACTTACTGATTAATTTTAACTGTAATAATCCTTCCCAAACTTCAAAAAGATTGAAGAATATAATACTGTGAAACCATCACAGGGGATCACATATGCATGAAATCTTTATATCTTATGTACATAAATTTAAACAAACATTAATAACATAAGTAAATAAACTCAGAGATGTACCTGTTATGGCTAATAGAAGGCGTTAGCCGACTATCATCGCGGATCCTACAATGGCTCTGATACCAATTTTAAGCGGAAACTTCAACACTGAATTTTATTGAACTAAAGAAAGGAAAATATTACAAGAGAGAGAGAGAGAGAGAGAGATGCCAAGCTAGTTCTGCCCTCACATATGGGGAGGGACTCCCTTAAATAGACCAGAAAGGAATCAATCCGGGTGCTCATGGGGCCCCATCGATCAATTGATTGCTTTCTTTACAAAAGAAAAAGAAAAAAAAACAGTAAAAAGAGGCAGTCATAATCTGTCGACATAAAAGACAAATAGAAATATTCTACCGACGCATAAAAACAAAATACTTTATAAAAGTAGCAATTATGGTTTGGCGCGTGATCAACGCCTTCTGTCTTCATTTACTGAATTCCAGAATCTTGATAACTCTGCATATTCAGCATCATCTTGATTAAAGTCTTCATCATCAGGGTCCTGAGATTTCCCTGCAAGAATATCTTTTTCTGACTCAATATCGTCTTCTTTGCCAGCTGATCCCATAGATGAATCTTCTTTCATAAAATTCTAGGCAAATTGATCTTTGAAGAAGAATATATACTTCTTCATTAATTCATACTCAGAAATATCTGGCTGTTCTGATTTAATCTGATTCTTAAGTAAATCAAACGGATTAAGAGAAGATTTAGTGAGGAAAGAAGATACTTCCTCTTTGTTTACTTGATATTGTGAAAAATATTCATCGGCCTTCTTATTAATCTGATGATATAATTCTTCAATATCTTTTTTGGGGAAGTTATTCCACCACCTGACCCAAAATTCTCTTTTAAGGGCATAACCTTTTAATTCTCTTTACTTTACGATACAGAAGTCCCATTTAAGGATCCATGGAATCCCGTATTCTATAAATAATAGAATCAGACTATATTCTTCCCATATGTCTTCTTTTCCTCTAATAAGAGGATGCCATTTTTCCCATCTGTGCATAGCTTCGATAATATTCGAAGGAAGAATTTCTTTGACTGGTCCATATATGGTCCACCAATCCAGAAACCACATAGGCAAGGATGCCCCAGTTTTTAATATTTGGGGACAAAGTTTAATAAACCAAGTATGTTTATTCTTTGGATTCTGATAAGAAAACAAATGATAAAATCCCAATTCATAATCCCAATAATTATAATTATAGGAATTATCTTCAAGTTTAACAGTCTTGGCGGAGGTAAGATCCAAACCCCAAGATGCTGATTTTACTATTTTCTTAATAATAACTTTGCTATAGATAATAGCACTGTTATTGTCTTTAGAATTTTCTCTTGTATGTGTAATAGTCATACTATCTGAGAGGTGGAGAATTGTCTCAAAATATCCCTTTGGTTTACCTGATAAGGTAGGTATTTGGAAAGGATGAAGATAAGCCTTTTTGATCTCTGATGGATCTTCTAGAAGATGATAATCTTCTTTTTCAATATAACAAACATGGATAGCTTGATGCTTACAGATATAATCTGTCATTTCATCTTTGGCCACAATATCAGCCATAGTTTGTGAAGGTTTATCTTCACTTTTACTGGAAGAAGAAGATCGAATATGACCTCCTCTTTTGCCCACCATAGTGAAGCCTTCACTATCAGTATAACTGTTAGTATCGGGAAGATATAATCTTCCTCTTCCTCTACCACCTCGACCACCGCCCCTATAAGGGGTTGATCCTCGTCCTCTATTAGAGGAAGCCATATTCTGCAAAATATACAGAAAATAATTATTTTCATAAATAATGAAAAATAATTTAGGCATTAACAGCATATAATCTGGCCAATTGATCTTTAAGATCTTGTATTTGTGAACGAATAGAACACATTAATTTGAATTCATTAATAAATGATTCATCTGT
>BRYE01000015.1:6645921-6655921 GCA_030159115.1 Actinidia arguta var. hypoleuca | reverse complement strand
CCTGATTACAAATCTGAACATTATTCAGTTTATATTTAATATTCATTCTCTTTCCACTGGCATTAGAAAGATTCTGTATTGTTTTCTCAAAATATTGAGTAGGAACTAATCCTTCTGTATGCAGTTCATATCTGCACCACTATCCACTAAAGCAATAGCTCCTTCAATTACATATTCATTATGAATAACAAGATCAATTTTAATAAACCATTTCTGATAAGGAATATGGTTTATAACAAGAACATCATTGATCATTTCATTAGAAGGTTCTTCATATGAAGTTCCCTCATTAATCATAAGTTCTTTTATAATAACCTTTTTCTTTTTATCAATTTTCTTATTAATAATTTCTAACAACATATCAGTTGAGTCTTGTCTTTCTTTAAGAATTCTAATCTCTTCTTTAAGATTATTAATTTCAAATTTTAAATCATCAACATTTGTTGGTCTAGAAGAATTTTTAATCTCTAATCTTTTTAAAGCTTCACTTAAAGAGTAACCTTTGAAATCATCATATTTAGGAATATCCTTAATATGAGTTTCAATAAACTCTCTTTTTAATAAAGGATCATTAATCTGATCTGCAAAAGCTAAAATATATCTTTGCTCATCAGTCAATACATTAATAGTAAGATCATTAACTTTTTTTAAAGTTTTTAAAGAACAGCAATTATTTTTACAATTATTATCAGAACTAGTAGAAGAACTATAATCTTCTAAATCATTAATCTCATCTCCAGAGGATAAATCTGGTTCAGATTCAGGTTCTGAAGAACTTTCATTAATAAGTTTTAAAATCTTAGATTTTAAATCTTCTTCTATTTCAAGATTATTAATCTTTTTATTCATCTTACACCTATTTGCATAATGTCCTGACTTACCACATGTAAAACACTTAACATGTCTTTTCTTACTTTTCTTAGAGGTGGAAGGTTTGTCCTTCTTATGACTAGATTTTTTATAATAGTCATTTTTATTTTTATCCTTCTTTTTCTTAGATTTTCTATAAATCTTTTTCTCTTTTTTATCTCTTTTATGAGATTTAGATGGATAATTTATAGTAGGAATATCTACTGCAAATTGTTCACAAAATTCTCCTAATTCTCTTCTATTAGTTAAATTTTGTTTTTTCAATTGTTTTTGTAATTTTAAATCATTACAAAGGTTTTATTTTTATAAAAACTGGATTGGCAAGCAAATCGAAAAAGGGATTGGGTGGATGGGTGTGGTCCGGGTGGATGGATCACCGGTTCAACAGTAAATTGAACCAAAATCAAATTGTGATGTCATAATTGCATAAAATAATATTAAATATATAATAAAGTTTAGTTTTGCAATTAAAAAAATAACCCAGAGAAAAAAAAAATCTTACTTTTTTTATAAAGAAAAATATCATAAAAACTACATTCATAATTGGTTAATACAAAATTTATTTTATAAGAGAAGCCAAGGGACGTTGGTAAATGAAAGCAATGTAATCAAATGATTAATTATTTTTTTTCATTTTGTATTAATTATCTACGTGCTTAATAAATTATATTGTCTTTTTTATATAATTTTTTAATTCAATATTTTTTAACATGATTATATAATTTTTTTTTCTGTGCATAGCACATGATCTAGTAGTATTTTCCTACATTGGTGGTCTTTCCTTTTGCTTGAGGGTAAATTAATGTTATATGTTTTTTTGGTAAGGTGATTAATGAAGCTTGTTGGCTTAATAAAAAAAAAATTCCCAAAAAGAAGAGAAAGGAAAATGAAAATTATATATAGCAAACTTTAATAGTCCAACTCATAAATCACATTTGGTAAGTGAAAACGTAGAGCATCATCAAAGGTGATATCCCAATCGTGTTAATTTTATGATTTGGCACGATTAACAAAAAATACTTAAATAGTATTTTTATAATCGTGCCAAATATAATATAATGTTATATTTCGTGCCGAATTTGGCACAATTAGAGCCTTCGTGCTTTAAGCATAATCAATATTGGACTATTAAATTCATTGAATTTACTATATTGCCCTTATAAATTGTTAAGGAAGTTAAAGAAACTATAAGGACGAATAGTGGTAACTAATTGTAATGACCGTGTAACATTGTTCAAGGGTAGAATTGTAAAATCGGAATCCGAATAGACAACTGGAACAGGGTAGGTCAGTGTAATCCCAAGAACTCTTGAGCGTGGTATTATTTGTAAGTAACCTCAGGGGAGATTAGTGTAAATTACCCAATATTCAAACATTGTAAATCGCGAACCATGAGCGATTCACGCACAGAAAACCCTAGCCTACTTCGATCAGATTCATGCGAACCAAACCTGTATTGCTCGGATCTGATCTGCAAATCCACATTCCGACGTTGCAGATTTGGATGTTATTGGGATCTGGATGAAAGTTGATCGGAACTTCAAATTCTCCGACCTCCGATTTTTGCGATTCGGAGGATCGGCATTCTCTTGTTGCTTGGAGTTGGCGATGATATACGGAATTCGATTTCAGGAGAGTGACTGAGGTTGAGATTGATTTTGAGATCAGCGAGGAACTCGCGGAGATCGATGGATAAATCGCCCATATTTTCCGAACTTTATTGTAAGCAATGTTAGTTGTTACATGTAGGTGTCGATTGCCTGTTTGATTTGTGTTGATTTTTTCAATCACTTGAGGATAGGAAAATTAGTGGTATTTAGGCTATAATGACTGAATGCTTTTGTTTGTTGGAGATTTATACTGTTTGGGGAATTTAAGGATTTATGCTCTGGAAAATGTGATTTATTTTCCAGAAGCTATGGATTTCAGAAACTAGAGAAGATTAAGGACTCCAATAGGCAGAGTAGGCAGTTGGAAGAGCTCGGGGAAGATGCGGGAGTGTAGGAGAGTATTTGTGTTGAGTTCAAGCTCTTCTGGATGAGCTCAAGCTCTTCTGGATGAGCTCAAGCTTGATTGGCTCATATAGAGTGTTCATGTAAGAATGAAACTCTCGAGTTATCTAAAACTCTTAAGAGTGATTATTTTTTAAGTAAAATAGGATTACAATTAGGTATTCAATAAGGAGTCTACCACCTCCTTCCATTAGTCTATAAAATGGAGGGCAGAATGCTTAGATTTTGTGGGTTGTGGGTTGTGGGTAGAGAGCGGTGTGCTGTGAGTTGAAAGGCAAGGCAAAGAGATATTATGAGAGATTGTGAGATGAGAGTTGAGTTTCCTCCTTTGTAATCCATTCGTTCGATATAGTGGATTATTGTTTTCGCTCTATAGACGTAGGCATCGTTGGTGGACCACGTAAATATTTATTATCTTTTGTGTGTATGATCGGTTATTCGTTTTGAGCACAACAATTGGTATTAGAACCCAAATCGAGATTTAGAACCCAACTCCAAATTTAGGTGTTCGCGTAAGTGCTCAAAATAAATTTCTAATTACATCAGGGTGTTACTCTCGTCGAGACGAAACTCTGGCATCAAACCACATTGAATACGGAGTTTGAACGCTCCCCCACGCGCCGCCGGATCAGTCTCAGTCACGCCCACACGCACCCGGAGGAGGGTCACACGCGCTACCATGTGCACGGGGGGAGGACCCACTCGCCTTCATGCGCCAGGATAGAGGTCCACGCACTCGCCCGTGACAGGGAGGTGCTGCACTCGCCCGCATGCGCCAGTCGTGCGTCAGCTGCGTAGTCAACGTGCTTACACACGTGACACATCAACTCCTTGTCCACGAGGCTGTCCAGTCAGCAAATGAATATTCCAGGAATATTCTCTCTAATAAATTATAGTTTTAGTCCCTAGAATTTTTATTAATTACAGTTTGGTCCCTAGAGTTCTCTAGTAATTATAGTTTAGTCCCTAAAGTTTCTGCTAATTACAAATTAGTTTCTAGAGTTACTAATAATTACATATTGGTCCCTTGAGTTACTATAAATTATATTTTAATCTCAAAAGTTTTGGTTATTTATAACTTGGTCTCAAAACTTTCTGATTTTGACATTTTGGTCTCAGAAATTTTTAATTTTGACAGTTTAACCCTTTTTGAGGTTTTTTGACATTCCAGATTCATCTGGGATGTTGTTTTTTGGTTATTTTACTTCTATTTGGGAGAAGTAAGATGACAGAGAATAATTTGGGGGTAATGATCATACTTTCAGCCAAAAATTATGCATTATGGAAATTAAGGATGGAGGACATCCTATTTTGAAAGTTTTTGCATGACCCTTTGGAGAATAAATAAGACAAACCTATAGCGACGAAGGATGAGAAATGGAAGAAGATGAACAGGAAGACGATTGGGCTGATTAGATAGTGCATTGGACATGAGGTGTGCCATCATGTACTATAGAAGATGAGTGCTTATGAGTTGTGAATGAAGTTGGGGGAAATGTACCAAGTAAAGACATATCAGAACAAACCCTTATTGATGAGGGGGCTTGTGAATTTGAAGCTTCAGAGAAGGACTATAGTGGCGGAACATACGAGCGAGTTCCAGAATTTAATCAATTAGTTGACCAATGTCGACCTATAGTCTGACAATGAGATGTAGGTCCTACTGTTTCTGAGTTCCTTGCCAAAGAATTGTGAGACATTGATGATTTCTCTCAGTAATTCAGTGGCGAATGGGAAGTTAACCACGAGTATGATCATGGATGCCCTATTCAATGAAGAAGCTCGGAGGAGAAAGATAGGTACAACAGATCAAAGTGAGTCGCAGACCCTAGTCTTAGAGGGAAGCAGGTAAAGAGATCGGGGTCAAGGAAGAGGTCATCACAAGGATATTGGGAGAAGACGATGGAGGTCACAGTCGAGAGGTTGCACTTTTATGTGCTTTTATTGCGACCAGGAGGGACATATCAAGAGAGATTGCCCAAAGTATAAAGCACATGATCAGTCTTTAGAGACAGCAGCAACAACAGTGATAGCTGTGGATGAAAGTGATGTTATCCTAGCAGCATCGGTAGATGGAAAGTCAGATTGGGTATTAGATTCAGGCAATGCTTATCACTTATGCAAGGACAGAGAGGTGTTTTCTACATATGCAGCATGCGAGGGATGTGTATGGATGGCGAACAACACAGCTAGCAAAGTTATTGGCAAAGGATCAGTCCGGTTCTGCATGGCAGACGAGAGGTCTATGACATTGATCGAGGTAAGACACTAGTCCGGTTCTTAGTCTACAAAAAAAATTGATTTCCATTGGGATGTTAAATTCAAAGGGATGCAACTTTGAAACTAGTGGAAGAACTCTGAAAATTTCTAAGAAAAACAAGGAGATGCTGTGGGGAAAGAAGACTGGAGGGCTATATCAATTGGAAGGGAGTGTCTAAATAGGGGGAGCTACTGTCCAACATAGGTCCAGTGGTATTAGTAAAAATAATGGACAAGGGAAACAACTGTTGCACAGAGGCACGCAAAGCAAGTGCAAGGGTACTTGGAGGATCCCAAGCGATATAAAAGCACAGGGAGATGCGTTGAGATATGTGCAGAAGTCTAGCCAGACACGAGTGGTGCAACCAGTGCAGGATGTCCAGAAAGAAGCTTGGAGAAAGGAGACAAAATTGATTTTGAGAAGTTGTACAGCAACGGGCGCGATGACACCAAAACGGGTCTCTTTCGCTCTCGATTTGATTAGTGGCAATGATCTCTCCAGTTGTGTGCACAAGGGAGAAGATATGGAGTCACGACAACTCGCAAAGTGATGCACTTTGCATCGCACCCCGGTGGGAGTGGGGTGGGGGGTGCAGGGCACCTAGGTGAGAAGGTGCATACACTTCGGTGGGAAGTAGAGTAGCCCGTTGATGAGGGAAAGGTATCTCGGATGCTGTCTTGCAGATCTTATGGGGGAGCTGGACTAGAAGCTGTCCGGATGGATAACTTGAAGACATCAAATTACTCTCAAGTGGGCTGGAGAGGTGGATTGTAGAGTCCAACCCATTTGGATGAGTTCAAGCCCTCCTGGATGAGCCCAAGTCCGATTGGCTCACATGGAGTGTCCATGTGAGAGTGAAACTCTTGAGTTATTTAGAACTCTTGAGAGGGATTATCTTTTATGTTTTCTTAAGTAGAATAGGATTACAATTAGGTATCAAATTAGGAGTCTACCACCTCCTTCCCTTGGTCTATAAAAGGGAGAACAATGTGCTTAGATTTTGTGTGTTGTATGTTGTGGGCAGAAAGCTGTGTGCTGTGAGTTGAGAGGCAAGACAAAGAGAGAGTGTGAGTTGAGAGTTGAGTCTCCTCTTTTGTAATCCATTCGTTCAATATAGTGGATTATTATTTTCTCTCCGTGAACGTAAGCATCGTTGGCCGAACCATGTAAATCTTTATTATCTTTTGTGTGTGTGATCGGTTATTTATTTTGAGTACAATAATTTGATCTTTCGATGTCAATGTGGTACGTATGCATTTGTATGCAAATATACTAGCGGTTGCAGCTCAAGCAATGCGCGTGTAAAAAAGAATTATGAAAAAAGAGTTCACACCAAATTATTTGTAAAATTTAGACTTTTAGATATACAATTTGGGAAATTACAAATTGTGAACCAACTTCAAAATGATATTCACACCAAATTGATGCATTTGCTTTTAATAATAGTATATATTTTCATGAAATGTGTAGTGATTGAAGTTCTTGTGGTGATTCAAGGCAATTGTTAAAGGCGTTAGAGGCTTCTTGGATTCGAGGTACTTGGATAAGCGAAGAGCAAAAGTATGGAAGTTTAACATAGATTCGGCTTCAAGACGAGCTTGACGAGGGTGATGAGTTCACTAGAATTGAGGTGAGGTCTTATTGTATATTTCGGTGATTATTATTTTTTTCTCTCTCGTGTAGTTTTTCCACTATATAGGTGTTTTCACTTAGATTCTTGTGTCATTTACTTGGCACTTTCAATTCCACTTTAACTTTGATAATTGTTGAATTGGATGAGAATAGATTAGATTAGTGATTGAGATTGAGATTAAGATTGTTGATCCACTTGATTAAAAGTCCCTCAAGCACCAAGTGTTTTTTATATTGCTTGTGGATGTTATAGTTAGTAATTTGGGCGTTTTAATAATCTTGGGTTTGGATTTTGAATCATTGATTAATTCAATTGGTTAACAAAGTTTTCAATGTTAATGGTGGGATGCAAAAGCCAAACCAGCTGAGGCAAATGTAGTTTAGACTTGGTGTTAGAATACTGCCACTTTATCTGTTCAGTATCATTTTTTGTTGTACCCATTTGCCAAGTATACCGTTGAATTAGTTGCAGTCTTTCTTGTTTATATACGTGTCTTGTAGGACTTTTCACTCCTTGCCAATTGATTTCAAGTTGGTTGCTTCATCTTTAACAACTTCGATGATATTATTAACTCTTGCTCGGCCATGTCCCTATTGTTTTGTTGCAAAACGGACCGATATTCACAATCTCTCTAGTGACGACCCTGTTTGTATTTTTAAACTTTTGGAAGGACGGGTTGATGGTGAAAGATGGTGTTTGATTATATCCCTTGGGGACTTCTATATTGTAAACTTTGATTTGCATTATCAACGAAAAAGAGAAGATCGATAGAAAAGAAGCATGCAAGCATGGAAACTAACCGGAAGATGAACTTTCTATTTTCTTTTTCGGACATCGGTTTTGCAGTTATGCTTGCCAATACAAATAAGTACTGATATTATTCTCACTATTTGAGTTGCATTGTCAAACTGATGGAGGATCTAATGGTCCCAAATAATTCTCTAATGCAGTGGCTGTCACTTACGTATCATTTGATCTATTTTGAACATTTGAATTTGGAGCTAGTGAACCCACACAACAAAGACATTAGAGATCCGAGATTAGCTCCTCCGGTTTTGAGCCGAAGATTACCTTCGAATCCGAACTAAAGAGTGCTAAAAGCCGTGTTATTTATCGAATGATTGACAAGTTAATCAGATAGACCTTACGTAGCGTTTTGATCCATCACGAAATAGTTGAAAGGACTTTTTAAAACAACAAAATATATTGTTTATTCTTTAGTGGAAATGATTTTTCAATATTTGATGATATTTTTTTAATATTTTCTTTAAAATGTATTCTTTTTTTTGAAAAATTCCATGAAAAGGATTTCAAGCTGTCAACTAAACAAATTTTCTAAAAATTATTCGATAAAACTAATTCTGAAAATTAAATCAAACTAGAAATTATTCAAATCTTAGTATTTTAACCCATTATATAAGAGCTTTTAATCCATTGTGAATATAATTTTGTGTTTTTTGTTGTTGCGAAATTCACACGTTACGTTTGGAGCTTAATTTGCAAAAAAATACCATGAAATGTCAAATCCAAAATCGATCTTGGTGGTGGGGTCTACATCGGTCTGGTGGATTCCAGATACCTTCTGATTGGAAAATGCCGCGTCCCCTATTTTAAGTTTCTCCACATCTGTACGATGCGACATGAGATTTGTGTAGTGAAAATTAGGGATGTGCAGTGGTTGGAGTCGGTGGAGTGAGGGTAAAATTTTTAACTAAAGTTTTAAGATGCGTTGCCATTTTTTCTACTTGCATTTAAATTGTCAACCTTGATGTTTTGACTTGATGTTTTATTGAGATTCAATCTAAATCACGACGTTATTTTTCTTTTATAAGTGGACCTCTTCAATCTTTTTAAGTTTATACTCTTCTCCAGGAAAAGATCCGTCCCGATTTTGATTTGCACATATAAGACAAATGCTTAATTTAGCAGAGTGAAAATTATTTTGCATTTTTGATATTCATTAATTGGTTTTCATTATGTTGGAAGGAGAAACAAAAAACGAAGAAGAATCTGAGTGATGAGTTAAAAAAAGTGTAATGATAACGGGTGGTAGAAAATACTGAGTACATAAACAAATCGTTTTTAAATATTTATAAGTGGATCGAGTTGGGATGGGTGAAACGTTGATCGTAAAACTTAACACCCATACTCGCCTACTTCACGAAAAACAAGTTTTAACCCGCTCATCCTCTCAATCCTCGTGAGTTGGCACTAGGCGGCAGGTCAATGGGTGCTTATTGCACACCCCTATCCCAAGGGAGAATCCCATGCCCGTCATTCACAAGTCTTTACCAACGTCTTGGTCTATGTACCTAGGGAGTGAAATCTTATTCTTTGGTTTAATAGTACGACGGATGGCATTGATTAACCATTGACAAACATGGTCCAGGGATAAGATACCATATTACAGTCATTCTTAAATTATTTATGTATAAATTTAGGAACAAAATTAAAAATATGATAATCTTTTGGTATATCAGGTTTGCAATTATTAATAAATTTGTATATCTGTTGTCTTCCATGTACACATATCTAATGGTATTCACATGTGATTGATTCAATTAGTGGATGGGTTCAGTCGCACCGTCTGTTAACTTCTTTATCTTTAATGAATTTTTTAAATTGCTTAACAAGAAAAATTATTTTCATCAGATAAATTAGGTTTTTTTATCTTTAGCGATTTTTTTAAAATTTAAACATATATTTTTTAAAAAAATTTTAAATTTCTTTCATCAAGAAGAATTGAAAAAAATTTTGTATATTTTTTTTCAATAGAAAACATACTATATTTTCAATTTTTTATTTTATTTTTGGTGTTTTTATAAAAAAATAATTGTAAGTACGGAAACATCACAATTAACACGATTTCCTTTTGTTTGCGTACTCAATTGCGCACTTTCTGAGTAATTTCTAAACCTCAGAAAGCGAATGCATTCGTTAAAATTTAGGGTAAATTTCACTGACATTCCATGAAGTTTTTGATATATACATATCTCTTCTATAATTTTAAAAATAACACACTGAACTCTCTTATTTTTAAAATTAATATCAAGATTCTCTATTGAACTTAATTTTTGTCCCAAAATAACAGATTTTACTTTAATTTAAGGTTTTAAATATTTTTCTCAATACATCAATTAAAATAAATAAATATTCTCTCTTTTGTTTAAAAATAATTTGATAACAAAGTTTATTTTTTAAGTATGTTTAGATTAGGAGTATTCA
>BRYE01000015.1:6615921-6618421 GCA_030159115.1 Actinidia arguta var. hypoleuca | reverse complement strand
TATAGAAGGAAAAAAAAATTACTCTCTCTTTCCTTTTTTTCACTCCACTTTCTATTATTGTCACTTTTCATCGTAATTTTTACTCCAAATGGCCCCTAAGTGTAGAGCTTGATTAACACAATTAAGACGGAAGGTTGCTAAGTATGAGATTTACCATTTTCTTAAGTTGTGTTTGGATTAAGAATTTGATGAGGGAAATAAAAATAAAACTAGAAAAGTTAGAGGATTCAGCAATCTCGAACCGTTGGATTCTCTAACTTTTCTCTTTTCTTTTCATTTTTTTTGCAAAATTTTTAATTCAAACACAGCCTTAGAGGATGTTTGGTATAACTGAATTTATGTTAAAAATAATTATTTAAAAACAGAAATTAAAAAACATCAAAATGAAGTTTTAAAAAATAAGTTTTCTTCCAGCTTTTTAAAGTTATTTTTAGCCCATCAAAATGAAGTTTCTGTTTTTTTATATTTAGATTTCAGATTTATTTTGTATTTTATTTTCCACATCCAAATTCAGCAAATTTCTATAATTTAAATGACAGGATCGAGGAAAAATGAAATGAAAATAGAAAAGTTAGAGGATGGGACTATTGGATCCTCTACCTTTTTTTGTTTTGATTTTCTATTTTTCTCGCCAAATATTTGATCCAAACACAACGTAAAAGCAAAAATAATATAACCAGTGGTTCAATTTATCCCAAATGGGGGCTAAGGAGGAATAATCTTGAAGGCATTTGTTAAAAAACAAAAATGATTCTTCCAAATATGATTTAGATAAAAAATCCAATTACAGAAGGATTCATCAATGCAAGGGGCTGTTTGGATGATTGAGAAATCGTCTCCTGACAATTATGGTCTTGCCTAAAATGCAAGGATTCCTGGTTCATGACAGTTTTAGCAGGTCTTACTTCACTTCTGTTGGCTAGGCCAGCTGGTTCCATCACACAATTGGACAACATGTTTTAGAACAAATCCAAACAGGTCCTGAAAAAATTCGTTAATTTGCGCATATCAACATGTTTATATGGCTTTTACTTTCTTGAAAAAAGTGCAAAAAAAAAAAAAATCTAGTGGAAACAACCAACTCTTATTTGACTTCCTATTCTGTCCATAATTTCTTACTCTTCCTCTATTATTTTTCACCACTTTATGGATAATTAAGTAATTATCAAAGATTTTCTTACAGATTTCTTACGAAAAAAACTCATTTTAACCAAATCCATAGAAGGAAATAAAAATGACTTTCTCTTTCCATTTTTTCACTTTACTTTCTATTATTGTTACTTTCCATCGTAATTTTCACTCTAATTGGTAATTTTCACACTAAATGGACCCCAGCTGTAGAGCTTGACTAACACAATTTAAAATGAATAGTGCAAAGCACGAAATTTACACTATGAGGCTGTGTTTGGATTAAAGATTTGGTGAAGGAAAGAAAAATAAAAATGAAAAAATTAGAGGATCCAACAATCCCAAAACGTTAGATCCTCTAATTTTTTAATTTTTTTTAATTTTTTTTTATAAATTATTAATCCAAACACAGCTTTAGAGGATGTTCAATATAACTGAACTTACGTTAAAAATAATTATTTAAAAGCAGAAATTAAAAAGCATCAAAACGAAATTTTCAAAAAAAAGTTTTTCTCCAGCTTTTTAAAGTTATTTTTGGCCCATAAAAACAAAAACTGCTAAATATTCTGATACAACTTTCAATACAGAAAAACAACAACATAAGTTAGTATTTATAAACTACACCAAGCATGCACTTAACAAAATAAAGTGAAGTAATTTCAAATTTTCTTTTTCTTAACCAACCCAAAACCCAAGAAAAGCACAACAAAACAATTATTGGATTCCAAAACACAGGTATGAAGTTTCCACTCTCCCCCAAACAAGGCCTAGAGACATTAAATGGACAGTGTGGTGGTACCATGACCATTGTGAGAAGCAGATTCCAGCTTATCTGCAAGATTTAACAACTTTCCAAATCTGTATGACAAAAATTAATTAATGTGTGTATCTAGATATGAGATATATATGTATCTACACATGCTTGTGTGATCTAATCTGTACCAACCCATTATCTCTCATATGAAGCAAAAAAAAAAAGAAGCAATACTATTCTGTAAGTATGTTTGACTGTCTTCATCACAATCAATGTAATTTCACGTCGAAAAAAGAAAAAATTAAAACTCGACAGACACTGTTTGGTTGTAGTTTTTAGAAAATATTTTTAAAAACTCGGACTCTATTTGGTCGCTGGTTTCAAATTCAATTTTGTGTTTTAGTTTTAAAAAATTCATTTGATTGACGGCTTTTTATACCTGTTTTTCGACAATTTTTCAGATGAGAAATCGGTCTTGAGAAAATATTAAAAAAGATATATTCTTAAATTATTAAAAAAATATTTTTGCCAAAGAAATGAGTTAAGAAACCTATGGATTTTACATATCAATTTTAAGAAATTTATTTGATTGACGGATTTTGATATTTATTTTTCGAG
>BRYE01000015.1:6605921-6610921 GCA_030159115.1 Actinidia arguta var. hypoleuca | reverse complement strand
GATAAATGATAAGAAATGAAGAGAGAGAAAAAAAACTGTCATGTTTGGTTTGCAATTTAAGTGAAGTATGATTAGATTTGTTTGTCTGTTTTCTCTAACTTTTTTTTAAAAAAATATCAGAGTTTGACTTTGGTAGCAAATTAAATTCTGTATTTTTTAACCTGTCATAATTCAAACCATCTGTCAGACTTTGTTTATTTATCTTGATGGCAATAAGTGATTCTCACTGAAATAATTGCAGAAACAACATTGAACAAACTCAAACCCCTTTACGCGAGTCTCAATTCACCCAATTTCTACTCGAGTTTTTTTCGCTTTTGAAAACACATAATTACCGGTAAATAATTTAACTCTATAAATTTAGCCCAACAACTTTTACTCACAATTCGACGTGGGATTCAAGGTATTACATTTTTTTTGAAAAAAAAAAGAGAAGAAAAACTAGAATAGATAGTGATGATTAATTAAGAATTATTAAACATCTTAATCATAGTTACCAACAACCTAAAAAAGTGGACGATATGGTCTAAATGAAGCTAGCTCAATATTGACAATTAGGTATGTGTTTGATTCAACCCTTGTGTGCGTGCTATTTTATGAGAATTTGACTTTTAGTGGAAGGTTGAAGCATATAGATTGTGAAATGAAATATAACAAAATGTGAGGCAGTGGGAATGATATGATATCGAACGTAGACACCGGCAGTAGTTGGTAAGTGGATGACAATGGTTGGAAATTGCTGATTGAACTTGCGAGATAGAAATAATGAGAAGAATCGTTTAGAGTTGTTCCGAGAACGACTCTCCGACGGTTAACTTAGTGACCGAAAAAGAAGAAATACAGGAGTTCTTTGCTCTAGGTGTAGAGAGCAAAAATATTGCATACTCATGAGAGAGAAATGAACTGTCTTTTATAGTACAGCTCGTCGCGTGCCTAGATGCGTCAACTGCCATGTCAACGAGTAGGCAACTGACCCAATCATACACTTAAGGCGTGATTGGTAGCTAGCTCATCGCATCATCAAAGTTTGGACCCATACGTTATTCACGTTATCCTCTGACCCTGGCGTGCCTTGAAAATCTCCACCTAATAGCGTACATCCATTGAGCTCTCGTGTGGAGATGCCGAACGAACTTGATATGAAGAGAGAGTCCAGCGACAACGCTCGCCCAAACTCAATTGTTATCCTTCCACACAAAACAAAGATCAAATATTGAACAATAAAGTATATGGGTGAACTAACTTCACGGTTCTATTGAACAAGTCAATCCTAAAAAGCTTAGATTGATTGAAATGACATTAATGTCCTAAATTGAACCAAAAACAATGTGACAACCTCCAGATGAAATGGACTGGAACAAAAATTAATTATATTAGTGAAGTTAATTGTCCTTTGAATTTTTTCCCATCATACGTTATTTTAAAATATCTTTCAAATCACGTAATAAATTGACACCATGAAAATATGGGTGAAGAGAGAGCGGGGGAAGGAAAGAGGCAATTTTTTTTTTTGGTTAAAAGGGTAATTTAGTCAATGAGTTTAGATGAGCTTCCCATGAAATAGGTGATAATGGAGAGTTTTTGCTCTTTTTTTTGGTGTGTGTGTGTGTGTGTGTTAATGACACTTTAAATCCCTATACTTTCATCAAAATATCACTTTGCTTCCTTTACTTTTACTTTTAATTATGACAATCAACCCCTTATACCTTAGGGTCAACAGTCAATGTGACATTTTCGTATATATGCCATTCAATTAAGAAACACAGACTCTATATGTGAGGCCACATAATCCATTTTTGTTACTTATTGGTACAGAAAATAGATAAAAAAAAATGCCAAATTAATATTTAACTTGAAATGTAAAGTGTTGACTGATACAGTAAAAGTGAAAAATATATATTGAGATTTAGCGTAATTTACCCTTGTTTTTTTATTTTTTACATAAACACACAAGCAAAATTGAGTTGGTATTAGCAATTTTCCTCAAAATCAAGGACATTATTTGCTTTAATTTTATTAATGGAAGTGACCAAAAAAGAGCAGAAGAGAGAGAGAGAGAGAGAGAGAGAGAGAGAGGTTGGATTGGCATCACGCAATTTGTCTGTGTTTAGGTCCCACAAGGGTCGGCTCCTCTCTCTCTCTCTCTCTCTCTCTCTCTCTCTAAAAGCACCACTTTCTCACTCTATATATAAGTGCATAGACATACATCTCCCACCCAACTCATAGCGCAATTGTTTTCTTCTCCCTACCCTCCCAACACAACTTTTCTTTGTATGTAACGGTTACATGATGAGATGCTGTATTTCTAGGATAGTGGTTTTTATACTCTCATCATTTTATTCAATTTGTATATTTTTTATCTTTATTAAATGAAATTATTCAAATATCCTTATATTAATAATTATAGCACTTTTACTTTTAACTTCATTTAAAGACGTTTAGGTAATTTTACTTAATAAAGACATAAAAATTATAATAAATAATAAAAGGGAATTGTGAAAATTATCACCCAATTTCTATCCCTCTGCTGTGGAACCCTCCGGTAATGTGAAAACAGTTAGCCAAGTGATGGGTCCCACAATGCCGCGGGGGCTTACCTTGAAAAAATGTTAAATTTGATTAGTTGGGTTTTTTTCCGTTCAATTCTTAATTCAAACATAATCTTAATAAACCATTCTCGTCTTTGTCTTCATTGACTCATGGAGTAAAGTGAAGATTCACAACTGTTTCTCCCAATATTTTCAATATATACAAACAAATGATACATATACATTACCACATGTAATTAATGCGAAGCTAATGCAGGACTAATACCTGGTTTGGGATCAAATAGATTTTGGGGGGAGATTATTTTTGTATTTTTAATTTTTTGGTTAAAATTTTTAAATTCTTGATTCATCTTGATCAGAGAAATTAAAAATGTTAAAAAAAAATACAATAAACCTCTAAAAAAAATTAATCATGTAAAAAGGTCAATCAAATTTGTAAAAAGGTCAACTTTGAAAAAAAAATTGTAAAAAAAAAAAAAGTAGTAGTAGATTCATTTTAGGGAAAATGTACACTGATTGTAACTTTCATTCACGTGGAAGACCGCAATAAGGCAATTATTAATTTTCTATTCGTAATTGAAAAATGAAATGTGCTTATAATTTACCAAGTTGAATCGTAGAAGTTTCAAATAATGAAATGTGTTCAACAATATCTTTTAGACGAAATATTAAAAATATAATAATGTCGCAATTCGATTTATGGGTATAAGTAAACACAATGAAAAGGGACGAGTGAGGGGTGGCGGTGGATTGTGGTGGTAAGAGAAGAGTGAAGGGTGCAGGTGGAGTACTAAGTGAGAGAAATAGTCGAGAATTTCAAGATTTTTTTGAAAGTGGTATATGTGGCTTACTCTCCATTTGCGCGAGTAAGATAAACTTGCTATTAGTTTGGATAAAAAATTAAATTACAGGAGTTATGAGGTGTTAAGTAAATAGGAGGGGTAATTTGCACATGATCCATACCACAGTGAGCAAAGCGAACTTTTCCCTAATAAGAATAACTGAACAGTGTCATGATTTAAAAGACATGTCTTTTTAATTATACTTTCAACCAATTTTTTTTTTTACATATTTTCACATTATTTGGTTTTTGATAAATTACAGTTTGTACCCTGAACTTTCATCGAGATCTCACTTTGCACCTTTCACTTTAAATCATGGCAGATGACCCCTTACGCTTGAGGTCAAGTATCAATGAGACTCTTTCATTCATCTTCATTTCAATCAGACGCAACATGACCTCTTTTCGTGAGGCCACATAATTCTTCAACCGCTTATTAAAACAAAAAATTGACGGAAGTACCACATTAACACTTGTTATGCATTCATTAGCTGACACAAGCTGAAGTGAAAAGTGTAATTTATCTTTATTTTTTTTACAAATGACTACCGAATAAAAAAATCTAATTACTCATGTCTTTTTATCCTAAAACCCCTGAGAAGGGGTGCAAAGTAGAATTTACCCTTTGTTTTTTGTACAAATGCCAAGTAGTAAAAAACTCTAACTACTCATTTATTTTCATCCTAAAAACCCATGACTTACTTACATTTCATTATGGCCTAAAACCTTTATCTTTTATATTCCAATGTCCAAAAAAACAAGGTCGTAGGGGGGAAATAGTGCACCTAACCTTTAGCTTATTATGAGTAATAATATGATATGAATGGAATATATTACATATTATCTTATTCTATTGTTCATAATTATTGCGTGAGAGAATGGAGGATTAGTGATGTCTACATTTATTAATCGACAATTAAATGAAATATTAATAACTAAAAACTTTTTTTGTATATGTGTTCTATTGTAGCATGTGGATAATAACATCCAGTAAATTTCTTTTTATTTAATTCTTATATATATATAACCACTTTTATTTATTTAGTATTTTCACTTAGTACCCAAGCATTTTCACAAAAATCCCACTTTATTCGTTTCACTTTCAATTGTGACAGCTAATCTATTACACTCTATGTCATGCAATCTCATTTCTCTGTCTGTTTTGTGTTAATGAGGGTGACAAAAATTGGCATGCGTGCCACAAAATGACATTCATTATCGGAAAAAAAGAGGGACTAAAGTGGGATTTTTGAGTAGCAAAAGGACTAAAGTTTGATATTTGTGAAGTGCAAGAGGTACTAATGGGCGAGAAAAATATCACGTGTGGTTCATATGCCAAATGGATGAAAGAGTGACATTGCAAACTTGACTTATAGTGTAGGAGATCAACAGTCACAAATTCACAATTGAAAGTTGAGGGGCCAAATATATTTTGGTAAAAGTTCACCTCCGTTAGGTGTTATTAACAATACATTTTCTTGAAGAATTACAAAATATATGAAAAGAAAACAAAATTATGATGCATGAATGAGAGAGAGAGAGAGAGAGAGAGAGAGAGAGAGAGAGAGACTAATGAAAGTGTGAGTAGGGGGAGGTGAGTGGTGTTAATT
>BRYE01000015.1:6565921-6568421 GCA_030159115.1 Actinidia arguta var. hypoleuca | reverse complement strand
TGATAGTTGAAACATGGGTTTTCACATTGTTCGAGAGATTTTATCATGATAGCTTTCAAATGATTATTTGAGTGATTTTAAATCTTTCACGTTGGGGATTATACTTATCTAAAGATTTTAATAAATTACATAATTTCTACCTCTAATTCGTCTTCAACTCTACTTTTATAAGTTGTATTATTAGTCAAATTGAAAAAGAAGCTTCATTTGAATTTTACATATATCCAAATGAAACCTTAATTGTAAAGCTAATATTATTACAGATCGTATCACCATTTAAAGTAGACGAAAACTAACCTTGTCCCTCATCTAATCAATGAAACCTTAATTCTAAAGCTAATATTATTACTAATCGTATCATTATTTGGAGTGAAGGAAGACTAACTTTATCTCTGACCTAATCGAGTGCAAACAATGTCATTTGTGATATAACTGAAGTTTCTTTTGGAATCAACACTTTAATATAGTGGGGATACCTATATAGCTTTTCAATCAAGTTAATTAGCAAAGAGATCTAAAGAGAATATAAAACATGTAGCAAATCCTAATATACATTTTTTTTCCTCTCTTTTTTGTTTGTTTGTTTGTTTGTTTTGGGGACATTTGAAGGAAAATATATAAGCACATTAAAAATCTTCTTACACACTCACATGAACAAGAATGATGGAAAATTAGAGGCTCTCTATTTAGTGTATGAATCAAATGACTTGCTTAATTAGTCATTTTCCTTGTAATGTCAGAAATAAGAAATCATATTTCTTGTAACTAATCATCTTAAGTTTTACTTATTGATTAATTAAATCACAATGCAATAAGGATATATTTAGTTGCATAAAATTTAAATGTTTTATAAGGTACTATATTCATTTAACAATTGGAGCCAATTATAAATTAGTCCAGTCAAGAACTTGACTTAAGAAGTGAAAAATGTATAGAGATTTGATTTTAGAAACTTAACAATCTTAAATCAGGTTAATTCAGATGATATTGAACAAACTTTTAACGACGAAAAAAAGAAAGAAAAACAAATATAATAACACACGTAACAAATAATTTATTACAACAACATCATTGTTGATACACTGTGACCAATCAATATCAAACGTTCGTGTTAAGAATCGATAAACCTATTGAATGTAATTACTAATTTTGCAAATTCAATAACTTTTTTTCATGGTGGTGTAATTATTTTTTTTTGAAAATTTAGCAACTTCCATATCTAGGGGTCGACAAACACAAAGCCCTATGTTTATATTAACAGGAAAACGAATTATACATGTATGGCCGTATGATCCTATATCTATATTCCTAGGATAGAAGAGGATTATCTAGTTGCAAGTCAAAAAAAAACATGGAGAGCGTGAAGTTACTAATTTGCATCATTATCGTGCTGAATTGTTCTATACAGTACTAGACATGCAACTTCAAGAGCTAAATGAACGTTTCAATGTCACAACAACCAAATTGCTTGTTTGTGTGGCATGTTTAAGTCTTGCAAATTCATTTTCAACCTTTGATAAGCAAAAACTTATCCGCCTTATCTCTTTCTATCCAAATAATTTTTTCACACATGATTTTATGGTTCTTAAAGATCAACTTGACTCATATGAATATGATATGCACTATAGTAATGAATTGGAAGGGTTAAAAGGACTTGGTGAATTAGCTCAAAAGATGGTTGAGACTAAAAGAAGTGGAGTGTATCCATTACTTTATCGACTGCTAAACTAGCATTGGTTTTACCTGTTGCAACAGTGTCAGTTGAAAGAGTTTTCTCAGCTATGAAGATTGTGAAGAATCGTTTGCGCAACCGAATGGGAGACCAACTCTTGAATGATAGTTTGCTTGTCTATATTGAGAAAAAGAGGTTTAATGAAATTAGTAATGATCCTATCATTGTTCGTTTTTAGAAAATAAAAACCCGTCGTGGACAGTCGTAAATTGTAATAAAGTTAATTATCAATATAAGCTTTATGTTTACTTCGTACTATTTATATTTAAGATTTTAGCCCCTCCTAACTTTAAATCCTAGATCCGCCCTTGGGGCTCGGCCGAGTTCAACTTCGCCGGAAACCGTGCTCGAGCTCGGCGTCGGGACTGGGTTGCCCGGCCTGACAGTGGCCCGGCTCAACGCGAGCCGGGTAGTCCTGACCGAGTAGAGTTGCTGCTATCCGGGCTGGCGAAGAACGTGGAAGCGAACAACATAGGGGACCGGGTCGAGGTGAGTCGACTCGTGTGGGGATCGGATGAGTTTTCGAGTCGACTCGGCGAGTTGGACCCGGTGATGATGCTAGGCATGTTTTTTGACGCGGTGGAGGTGGCGGCGCTAGGGAGGACGATGTGTGGGGAGGGAACAAGGGTGTGGGCGGCGAGCGAGTGGTGAGTGCATGAGTTCGTTGGTGAGTCAAGGGTTTGAAGTCCTCGAAGTTCCGAATCGACTCGGTGGGGATTTGGGCGAGTTCGCTGTTTTTCACATAATTCCCCCCCTAAGGAAGCGGGC
>BRYE01000015.1:6515921-6520921 GCA_030159115.1 Actinidia arguta var. hypoleuca | reverse complement strand
ATATCGTTCGATATATAATCTGTCATTTCATCTTTGGCTACAATATCAGCCATAGTCACTTTATTCTGGTTTATAGAATGAGAGGATGAACCAATATATCCACCTCTTTTTTTGCTCACCATAGTGAAGCCCTCAGTATCAATATAACTGTTGGTGTCTGGAGAATATAATCTCCCACCATGTCCTCGTCCTCTATAGGACCCAGAACCTCTTCCCCTATTAGAGGAGGCCATCTGTAATATAGATAAAATTTTTGTTAATAAACAAAGATCTTTAAGCATTGATAGCATATAATCTTGCTACTTGATCTTTAAGATCTTTATTATGTGTCCTAATAGAACATATTTTCTCAAATTCATTAATAAATATAGTATTAGTGAAACAATCATCGACAATATCAATGTTACTCCAAATAAGAAATTTATCTTCAAGAGATTTAATCTCTTTTAAAATTTTATTAATCTTTTTTCTATCAGTATCACTAACCATGAAAAGATAATAAAAGGTTGTAATATACAACTTCTCAGCTTTAAGCTTTGATTAACCATGATCAATAGATTTATTAAATGAGTTACATTCTTGAGTTACATGTAACCTAATAATCTTTCTTTTAGAAC
Source organism: Actinidia arguta var. hypoleuca (assembly GCA_030159115.1). Lineage (NCBI taxonomy): Eukaryota > Viridiplantae > Streptophyta > Magnoliopsida > Ericales > Actinidiaceae > Actinidia > Actinidia arguta. Next base: position 6,520,304 of record BRYE01000015.1, on the reverse strand, counting down.
GATCTTTCCATAATTGGAAATAAAGCCTCCACATATGTTTAACAGAGGGTTTGTTATTCATTCTCTGAACATCTTTTTCTTCAAATTTTATGGCATTATCCATATTTTCCATATGTTTAATATGTTTATTAATTGCTCTTATATTTTTATTGTTTATCATTGAACAAATTAAAGATAAACTATATATAGTTTTGAAACTTTAGCTTTTAAAGCTATTAATTCAATATTATTTAATAGAATTTCAGTTTTGTAACTGAAATAGATATCGCATAAATATCTTTGATTATATAAAAGAAAATTATTTCTTTTTTCTAAAATATCAATTTTAGATAATAAAATATTTATTTCTTTTCTCTTCTTGTCGTGAATCATATCGACCCTGGAAGAAATTCCCTGGTAAGAAAATCAAGGAAATAATTTAGCTTGCCATCTAGCAAATACTTGTTTAGATGCAAGATTTTTAATAGTTTTTTTCAATACCTGTTTAACAGCTAAACAATCAACTCTTAATATCAAAGTTTGATTTAATAAATCATCCTGAAATTTAGAAATGCATTTAACAACAAATAACATTTCTTTTTTAATAGTAGAATAATTAATTTGTGCTGATTTCCACATTTCTTTTTTAATAGTAGAATAATTAATTTGTGTTGATTTCCACATTCCTGAAGTAAAACGTATAAGTTCTTCCTTTTTTGTTCTAGGATTAATTTGTTTTAAAATATCTCCATATCCAATATTAGAAGTATCAGTTTCAACAACTTTCTTCCAATTGGTTTTGGCAAGAGATAAACAAGGTAATTGTTTAACTTTTAATTTAATTTTTTGACAACTTTACTATGCTCTTCTGTCCAAGGGGAAGGATCTTTTTTCAATCTTGCATACAAGATAGCTGCACCCTGTGACAGATTAGGATAATAATCTGCAATATAATTTAAACTTCCCAAAAATCTTTGTAATTGGATTTTATCCTTGATTTCATTAGGAAATTTAGAAGCAAATTCAATACTTCTATCAATAGGAACTATTTTTTCTTGGTTAATATTATGTCCCAAAAACCTAACATTTGTTTGAAATAATTTCATTTTTGAGGCTGATAAAACTAAACCATTTTTCTTAATAACATCCTTTAAAATTCTTAAATGTTTAAAATGTTAATCAATACTATTAAAAAAAATCAACACATCATCAATATAAACAATTGAAAAATCCGAATAAGGATAGAAGATCTCATTCATGATATTTTGGAATTCTGAAGGGGCATTCTTCAGACCAAAATGCATAACATTCCATTCATAATGCCCAAATGGAACAACAAAAGCTGTTTTATACCCATCTTTTTCATCAATTTGAATCTATCAATATCCCGATTTTAAATCAAATTTAGAAAATATAGTAGCAGAATTTAATCTGTCTAATAAATCTTTTTTATTAGGAATAGGATACATAATCCATTTTAGAACATTATTAAGTGGCTTATAATTTATGACTAGTCTAGGAACACCTCTTTCCTGTTTTGCTTTCTTATTTACATAGAAAGTTGTACAGCTACAAGGAGATGAACTTTTTCTTATAAGTTTCTTATCCAGTAATACTTGGATTTCTTTTTGACAAAGATCTAAATAATCTTTTTTCATTTGTGGAGGTCTAGCCTTGGTTGGAATAAACCTTTCCTCAAAATCTGATTCATAAGGAAGAGCAACAATATTTTTTTTCCTATCCCAGAAAGCATTAGGGATATCATTATAGACTTCATTATGAAATTGTTGTAAAATGGTTTTTATTTTTTCTTTTACAAAAATATTCTGTAATTGTTGTTCAATAGAAATTATATATATTTCTTTTTGTAAATAATTCAATTGTTGTTCTTTTAAAATAATACCATTATTAAGCTCATTAATAAGCTTATATCTAGGTGAAGTTATAAACTTAAAAGAAATAGATTGATTCTAAATTGTAGTATATATACCACTGGAATCAATTTTATCAATAGGCATGATCATGGATAAAAAGGAGTGCCTAATATAATTTCTTGATTTAAAAGATCTTTTAATAATAAAAAAGATGTAGGAATATATATTCCTTGATTACATATTTGAACCTTATTTAATTTATATTTAATATTCATTCTTCTTTCACTAGCATTAGAAAGATTTTGTGTTGTTTTATCAAAATATTGAGTTGGAACCAATCCTTCCTGAATACAATTCATATCTGCACCAATGTCAACTAAAGCAATAGCATTTTCAATAACAAATTCATTATGAATAACTAAATCTATTTTAATAAACCATTTTTGATAAGGTACGTGATTAATTATTAACAAATCATTTAATGATTCATTAGAAGGTTCTTCTTTAATAGAAGAAAATTCTATTATAACTTCTTTCTGTTTAAATAATCTTTCATTTATACTTTTTACTTGTAAATCAGTATTATACTGTTTTTCTTTAAGGAATTTAATTTTTCCTTTGAGATTATGAATCTCAAATTTTAAATCATCAATATTAGTAGGTCTAGAAATTCTATCATTTTCTATTCTTTTTAAAACTTCATTTAAGGAATATCCTTTATGATCATCAAAGCTGGATTCTCTATTATTTGTTTCTTTTTTAATACAAGATTCTATAAAAGTTTTTTTAACAAGGGATCAGATATTTGATCAAAAAAAGTTAATATACTTTTCTGATCATCTGTTAATACATTTATAGCATATTAATTTTAAGACCTTGTAACTTAATTTGTAATTCTTTTAAGAATTCATTATATTTTTTATTATCCATGAGATTAAATTTAGATATATTCATGGGTGGTTTATCAATATGGTTTTCACCAGTGTTCTTATATCAGAATCCCAAAAATAAACACTTGGTTTATTAAACTTTGTCCCCAGATTATGAAGGCTGACAGTATTCCTTATTGGTTTTATGAATGGTGGAATATATATGGCCCTGTTACAGAGATTCTACCCTCCAATATTTTAGAGACCATGAAAAGATGGGAAACATGGCATTCTCTTATTAGAGAAAAAGATAATCTTCCAAAAGATCATAATATGATTTTGCAAAGATGACTCTTCTATGGGTTCTGGATCTTTAAAAGATACAGAGGAAGGTATATTAGCGGGAGAATCTCAAGATCCTAATGAGGAAGATGGGGATATGTACTCAGAAGATACTGAATATAGTGAACTGGCAAGATTTTGGCACTCCATCCAGTAGGATAAGAGAAGAAGGCTACAAAATAAGCCTTAACCAATCAGCTTTCTCTTATCAGATTTCATTATCCGAATCTTACTGTTTACTTTTATAAAGTCTACAGTATGTAGCTTTTTATTTTTGTTTTTTTATGTCGGCAGAATAATTCTGCTTATCTTTTTGTAATAAATAGAGGGATTCACGTGTCGATGGAGCCCCATGTGTAACCGGCTTGATTCATTCTCTTCTATTTAAAGGGAGCCTTTCCACTTTGTGAAGGCAGACACTAGATACTAGTTTTCTCTACCTCTACCTCTACCTCTAACCTTGTATAAATTCTTCTTTCTTTGAATAAAATAAGTTTTTAAAGAGTCGAGTCTTCCGCCTATTTTGGTATCAGAGCCATAGTTGGATCCATAATGATAGTCGACTAACTATCTCTGTTAGCCTATAACAGGTACAACTCTGAGTTATGAATTTATTTTTAGTTTTATTATTATTTTATATGGTTTGAAATCATCTTATGGTGATAGGAAATAATACATCCATATGTGATCCTCTGTGATGGTTTAGCAGTACATATATTCTTCAATCTTCTTATGTAAGTGGGAAAGAATTATTATAAGATTAACAGTGGATAATTCAACTTGTTGCGTTAAGCTGGGAGACCTGTTTGCCGTGTTAGCCAGAAGGGCGTTTGAGGCTGTTAAGGTCCATTGTAAGCTTGTAAATCGTTGACCGAAGTATCCATGGTTAATCTTTATAAATAATTTAGTTATTTCCACTATAAGAGAAAGAAAGAAGAATATTAGATACTGAAAATCTACAAGGTCATATTAGTATGTTAAATTAAAAAAAAAAAATTATAGCTCAGAGGAAAACCTGCAAGGCTAACAGATATTTATAAAATTATAGTTGATTCTGTATCCAATCTTCATCATAATGAGATATCTTCTCAAATGTCTGATATTCAGAAATTAAATAGTAATGACTATTAAAAATGTTGATTTAATTGAATACGAAAATATTCGTGAACAATTAAATAAATGGACTATTCCTATTGTCCAACCTAGTACTATATATAGAAAATGTATGTTTGAATTAATTAGCAGTATGGCTGTTAAAACTATGGAACAGACCTTAAGTTTAGGTCCTCGTGATATATCAAGATATAGAAGAAAATATA
>BRYE01000015.1:6450921-6453421 GCA_030159115.1 Actinidia arguta var. hypoleuca | reverse complement strand
GACTTTTAGTAATTTTTAGAAACCGATATTATTATTGATTGACCAAGAATAAATGATTCGATTGAAATAAAAAAATAATAATAAAAAGAAGATCAGGTTAGTGCGATTAGCTGAATTAATTTCAATTTTACATGCTTTTTTTTTTCTCGAACTACTTCATCAACTTTCTGTTAATAGTGAAACATGACTGATTTGAACACTTCAATCACACTAAGTTCCAATAAATTAATAATCTAGTGAGACGGACTTGAGAGAGAGAGAGAGGCAACAAAAGTAATTTTTGTATATGGCAATTTTTGATTTGCCAACTCCAAAAAAAACCCTATTAAGATAGTTTTTAAAATTTTAAAAATAACATTATTACGTCATTAATGAGCCTATATAAAACTCTACAAGAGGAAATTTTCAAACCAAAATGTGATTCATTAAGTGCTAAGGTAGCTTTCAAGTTGTTTGATAATTTAATTCAATACTTAAAATTGAATGTATTAAATGATATTGAATTACGTTTTTTTATTGTGTGTCGCTTAATATTTTATGTACATCTTAAAATGTAAGTTAAAATTTTTTAAGTAACTAAATAGTTACTTAATTCTGAATTTATAAATGTATATGCATAAGTATTGATGTGCACAAGTATAACTCAACTATCACCATCATCCCATCGCCGCCACCACCATCTCTCCACTATTACTCCCATGCATCATTGTCATCACTAGGGGTGTCCAAAATACCCGTCGGACCCGAGAACCGACCAGAATCGACCTCATTGGGTTGGGTTGGTTCGGGTCTACCATCTACTCGGTTCGGTTCTGGGTCTAAAAATAAAATACCCGTCTGGTTCGGGTCGATTCTCGGGTCTATAATTTTTTTTACTCCGAACCGACCCGAGGAGAACCGAATATGGAACCGATATATAGACCCGATAATATATTAATATGGTTCTCGGAGTGGTTCGGTTTGTATTATTTTAAATTATATTGGATGTTAATTTTGTATTGTTTTAAAAAATATATAATTGTGTAGGAGTTATTTTTTTTTTTTAGTGTTTACCAAAAGTAAAAATGAACTGGGTAAACCCGACCTGACCCGAAAGAACCCGACCCCGAAAGAACCGAAGAATCGAATCGAACCGTTCTGTTCAATTCTGTTCGGTTCTCTCGAATGCTCGGATCAATTCTGGGTCCAAAAATCTGAAACCGTTAATGGTCGGGTCGGTTCTGGGTCTAACTCAGACCCGACCCAACCCGACCCATGCCCACCCCTAGTCATCACCACAACCAACCCTCCACCTCCTATCACCACCACTATCCCTTCACCACCGTTGTTGTCAACACCACCACTCTTCACCCCTATTATCATTCCACCATTGTACTCATCGTCGTTAGACTACTACAACCACCACACCACCACTGCCAATCTTTCACTACCATTACTTCAACCACTACCATCCACCAACCTTCGAACACCATCACTATTACCGTTGTCGCCATTGCACCTTCTACCTCCACCACCACAATACCTCCGTCTACCAATATCACCACTACCACCGCCCTTGACCTCCTCCACCATGCCACCACTCATATACCACAATACACACCACCATCCACCTCCACTAGCATCCCACCACCACCACCTCTATTACCCATATTTTTCCACCTTCATATCTCCACCACATCACCCCCTCAACCACCACAACAATCACCATTACTTTGCTGCTAGCTACCACAACCAACACCGTGATTATATTGGCGTCATTATTGCCGATGCCACATCAGTACCACCAAGCTACTATAACTTCTTTTATAAACTGAAATAGAGAATTATAAAAAAAATATTTTGTTGAATATATAAATTAGATTTAGTTTTAGTTTGTTTAATGCTTCAATCAATTTCAATTAAACACATAGATTTTTACCAAATAACTTTAAGTGGTTTTCAATTTTATCAAACAACAATTAAGAGAAAGCCAACAAATTTGGCAAGTAGATAGGTGTAATTCCATCACTTATAATCCATACACATTAAGGAAAGTGATTGGTTTATGAAGTCATTATTTTTGAATCGTGGGTATTGACAAGATCTCTCTAACAAGTGAATATAATAGAAGACTTTGAATTTTTTAGGGAAAATTTCTTAACAGTGATATCTTGGAGTCTTTATTTCATTTCCCATTCCCCACCCGCGCCTGTGGCTCTTCTCAGTGCACAATGACAATAGGTGTATTAGCAATGTCTGTTGCCCATTTTGCTATTATGATTTAAAAAGTATAGGAAATGAAACTAAGTATAAAGATTTAAAGAAGGAAATAGCCAAGTCAATTAACTAAGACCCTTTTTTTTGTTTATTTTTCTTAAAATATTTAAATAGAGTCGTCGTTATTATTATTGTTATAAATATATTTTTGTCAATCATAAGAAGGGATAAAGAAGAGGAAACTGCATTTTGTAGTAGTAATACTCGAACTCATACATCACTCCTGAATACAATATAATTTTAA
>BRYE01000015.1:6395921-6398421 GCA_030159115.1 Actinidia arguta var. hypoleuca | reverse complement strand
ATTTGTCGTGTTTATCACCTTACTTTGTCCTTAAATTTCACATATTTAGATTTTCAAATTATTGAATCTTTATCAAGGGTAAACTTTACATTGGTCCCTATAGTTTATCAAAAAAAATTCACTTTGGTTTGAACAATCCCTACATTTTACAATCAATTTCAGAATGGTCCCTCCATCTAAATTCACTAAAAAATTGACAGAAATTGTAAAAAACAAAAAATACAATTTCCATTAGTATTTTTAACGAATTTGGACAGTTGATTGGAAATTATAAGATTGTAATTGTTAAATTAGAACTACAGAGACCATAGTGAAACTTTGCATAAATTCAGAGACCAACTATAAAATTTACCCATTTATCAATCTATAGTCAAATTTAGCATGTAACTTGGTCAGTTGCGTTCAATTTGCCCCCTTTAACTGTCGCACTTTCTTTCGTTTACTTTGACCCCTCAACTCAATACCACTTGGCATTTTTAATTGGATAACTTAAACGCAATTATTAACTTGACTACATTGGCAAGATTTCAATAACTCAAGAATTAAATTGAGAAAATCTAATGCTTAAGGGTGTAAAGTGAGAATTTGTTAATATTTAGTTCAAAACATAAGTTTAATTTTCCAGACAGGTGAAGTGCAAAATGTAAGTGTTACTGTGTTTTAAACACATTTAGAAGTGGAGCAGATGATTGGATTTTAGAGAGAGAGAGAGAGAGAGAGAGAGAGAGAGAAGGGTTTTGTTTTGGCACGCGAATCAAGGCAGAGTTTGTACGCTGACAATTGATCACATTCTTTTTTTTTTCTCGATGGCTATTTTTGGAACGCGATTTGTTTTTCCCACCCCCGTGTCAGGGGGTGTGGGGATGTGACTGATATATTTGTCTTTTTTGGTAAATTTGTACCCCCCTCTCTCTCTCTTTTATCTCTTCTCTCTCTCTCATTAGTTAATTTTTTTTTTGAATACTATCACTTAGTTATTTATTAAATCTCTCTCTCTTTGTTTTGAATACCATCTCTTGATAATTTATTAATTTTATTTTTTTTTATTTTCACCTTTCGAATTTTTATATAAATTTTTTAAATATATAAGAATTTATTTATTAATTTTTTTTTAAATAACATCTCTTCTTCTGATTTTTTTTTTAAAATTTTTTAGTAGTTTGATTTGTCATAAAAACACATAAAAAAAATAATAATTTTTAACATATCAATACAGTAGTAAATTCAATATTTCATAAGAGCATAACTTCTTACTTTTAAAATAACAAAAAAAAAATTAAATATGGATTAAAATTTTTAATATTTTTTTAAAATTTCTGTCAATTTATAAAATTTAATACAAAACTAATTAACATAACTTTTTTTTGAAAACAATAAAGAAAAAAATTCAGATTTGTCATTTGAGACTATCTTTAAAAATTAATAATGTATTTTTTAGGTGTCAAACTATTTAAAAAATTTAGATTTCACTTTAATATTTTAAAAAAAATTATGTTAATTAATTTTGCATTAAATTTTATAAATTGAGAGAAATTTTTAAAAAAAATATTTCAACCACTATTTAAAAGAAGAACATATATGGTATTTCAACCACTATTTAGCTGACGTCATAGATGGACGTCAATCTTGCTAACGAACGATTTACGTCAAGGGTGCTTTGTGTATTAACCCGGAACCTCAGGAGATCAGTGTATTTCACCCTAATTCTTTTCATATTTATCAAAACTCTCATTCTCTCTCTAATTAACACCGCTCTCTATGTACATATAATTAGCATCTCTCTCTAATTAATCCCTTTCTCTCTCTAAATTTGATGGGCAACACTTAATTTCATTCATTCTCATACTTCTTCTCTCTTCGCAAGTGAAGCCCAGATAAATGGTTATTAGGTGTCCAGCACAGTTAAAACGATATCGGTGGGAGAAAATGACGATGATAAATAACATGATGATGAAAACGATGATTATGATGAGTTTAAGAAGAAGTTGTGGAGAAAAAAATGTTGAAATGTTTCTTTTGACATAACCTAAATCACACAATTAAACTCTTAAATCAACATAATCTGTTAAATCAAAAATTAAATTCGTTATAATAAATTTCTCATAACTTAAAATTTTATAAATCAACCACTAGTTTAACTATGATATGTTCATTATAACAGGTTTTCATGAATTAGTTAATTGTTTAACTATGATAAATATATCATCGTAAAACAGTTTTTATAAATTAGATACTAATTTGTTTATGATAAAGTTATCATAACAAAAAATATTTATAAAAATACACTTTAATTTTTGTGAAATGGTTCAAGATTATGTAAAACTTATCATAAAAAAAATCAAGTTATGATAACATTATCATAACATTGTTTTAAAACATATGGACTATTTATTTGTAATATATATAGTTAAAAACGTCATTAATAAAAATTCAGATTTGAAAACAAAAAGGAAAGAAAAGTATATCACATAATATTCTTAAACATATGATAACAAATCAT
>BRYE01000015.1:6365921-6375921 GCA_030159115.1 Actinidia arguta var. hypoleuca | reverse complement strand
TTTTTTAATGCTGCGTTTTTTTTTTTCTTTTCGATTAATCTTTTTTTTTAGCTGCGTTTTTTTTCTTCAATTCATTCCTTTTTTAATATAGTTTTGTTTATTATTTTTATTTATTTTTTAATCAATTTAAATTATCCTAATTTAAAAAAAAATTACTAAAGGCAAAAAAATTATTTTACTTGATAAATAAACTATTTTTTTTTATGTATTTTTTTTCTTTTATTAGTTTTTATTTAATTAATTAATTATTTTTTTTAAAATTTTTGACACACATCAAAACCTCTCCTCACTTTAAAGTTATTAAAAAAAAAACTAATTAAAAAATAAAACTAAAAAAAACTAAAAAAAATTGAAAAAAAAACTAATAATCTTTTTTTAAAAAAACACAAAATTAAAAAAAATAATAAAAAATCAGAGTGAGAGAGAGAGAGCGCAGTGTGTGTGGGCCCTGTGGGGGTAATATGATAAAAAAAAATTGATTAAAAAAATATAAAACTAAAAAAAGAAATTAAAAAACAAGGAGAGGAGGATAGGAGAGGGGAGGGAGGGCTGGGGGGAGAGGGGAGGGAGGGGGCATAATTGTATTTTCGGGTGTGGGGCCGGGAGGGGGTTTTGTCAGGGGGGGCCGCGTAGCAGCTCTCTTCCTTCCCACTATGTGGCAGGTGCCACTTCTGTCCATTTCCAAACCTTTTGCAGATATAGGCAGCCATTGCAATTTTTGTGGTCGTTAAGTGGCAACGTTTGTGTTAGCGCATCCACAAAACCAATTATCAATTTTATTTAATTTAATAATTATTTTAATACCAATTTCATTAGCAGCTCTATTCTATTTCTATTTTATTAAAATATAACTTTTTTACTATTTATTCATTCAATTCTCAATTTTTTTAACCGGTTATATTTTTGAAATGATCAAAATTTTAAAATAATCATATTATTCGAACATTGGTATTTTTTAAAAGTATATTTTTAAAACGGTCATATTTTTTTTCAACCCTTATATTTTTAAATGGTCATATTTTTATGTGGTCTTACAGAATGAAGCTATGCATCTTTTAATTGAATGATATATGAATAGAATGACAAATGTTAAGAAGTTAATTGTCATAATTGAAAGTGGAAGGATCTACAAGAGATATTTTAATAAAAATATAAAGGTGTAAAATATAATTTATATTTTAAATAACATCTTAATAATGACTAGTAATTATAACAAATTTATTTTTATAGGCTATTTTAGCAAATCCTTTTTAATTTTTTTTTGACTAAATTAGCTAAAATTAATTTTTAGGTAACCTAATATGAATGCTATTACTTTTTCTTGTGAGGAAAAATAATTTAGCTTGTATTTCCACCTTCAAGTCAATTTATTTGACTTTTATTTTCTCCTTTTAATTTCAATATCTTATTTTTCTTCAATAATTTTCTTTTAAAGTTTTTGTTGAAAATAGTGTCACCATCTTTCCTAAAACCTATTGGGGTTAGGAAAAGTATACGGTTAAACCTCGAGTAACCAACATCCTTTGTGAATAGAACACCAGACTTTGGTTTTGATATTATTTGTTAGTCGCACTTTTATCATCCCTTTTAAAATAAATTGGTATTAGAAAATTTTTTGGCTTTTTGTGCATAAATTATTTTTGTTCATGACAGTCAATTCACTATGGCGATTAATCCGCATAATTTATAATGAATTGCTTAGCTCTATAACCAAACAAGTTTTACTTTTTCGGTTCTCTACAAAGAAACAACAAATGTAAACAAAAAATTAATGAAAGAAGGTCATGAATGACAAAAATAAGATAGTTTTTTTTCTTCATTTTTTTCTTTGAATTATTTGTTTTTCAAATATAGTTCATTTTTTATTTTACCTTTTCAATTCTTCGATGTAATAAAATTAAAAATAAAAAATAAAAAAAAATTGTAATTAAACCCAACAAGTTACCAATATCGAGAAGAAAAAAATTGTAAAAATTCAATTTAAAATTGCAAATATCATAATGTTCATATTTGGGCACAATCTGTATGCCACAATAATAATCCAATTACAAGTGGGACCCATCAAGTAATATGGGATCCACTCGCGTTAGAGCATCTACACCAGGTGGCTAAAAGTCCATTTTGGCTAATTTAACGAGTGAAAAATTTAAAAATAGTTAACATCAGATTAATTAAAATAACTTATAAAAATAAATTTATAACAGTGTCCAATCAAAAGTCCCTATTCACATGTTATTTAAAATATCAATTATAGTTTGCACATTTACACTTTTACTAAAATATTTTTTTATATCCTTCAAATTTCAACTGTTTCAATTAATTTCTTAAATTTTGTCATTCCATATGGATGCCGTTGAATTAAAAATATATGAGTTAAAAAAATATGACTGTTCTAAAAATACACCGTTTGAATAATATGATCGTTTTAAAAATATATCATTTAAAAAATATCACTATTAGGATAATGTGAACATTTAAAAAATATGACAGTTGAAAAAATTATCTCGAGAATATAATGAATAGATAATAAAAAAAATATTTTAATAGAATAAAATTAGAATAGAAAAGCTGATTAAAATTAGAATAAAATTTAAAAAATGACTAGTAGATGTTAAGGACTTGTTTGATAACTGTTTAATTTTTATTTGTGGGTAAAAATATAAATAAAAAATTATTTGTGTTGCTACTTATAATTGAAAATAAGAAAAAATTATTTTTACTATTTCTTAAAATAGTAAAAACACCAAAACATAGGTTTTCATTTGTTTATAAAAATTTATTTTTGTTCAACACTTGAATTAAAAGTCGAAAATATGGAATAAGATCATCTCCAGTAATACTCTCTACTTTAATCCTAAATTTTAATAAAATAGAGATTTTCTTAATTTAGAGTAGTACCATTTTTTTACTACATTCTCCAACAATGCTTCTTATTTGATATGAAATGGCCCAAGTGCCAATACTCACGGTTTTGCCACAGCTAAAGATAGGTTTCGACAAATTCCTTCGTTTAGGGCTTCAAAAAAAAAAATGTGTCGTTTGTAAAAAATAATTGACCAGTTGATATCCCCTGAATTTGATTCTGATTCATGTGGGTTTTTTTTGGGAGAACATTTCTTGTTTCCAGATTTGAGCTTAACCTAAATCATTCAGAATTTTTTTGTTTTTTGTAATTTTCTTAATTTCTTGTTTACGGCAAGCAATTTTCTTTTTCTTTGTTATTTCCTAGGTAGCTAAATTAGCTATGGTTTTTGGTCTATTTAAACTCATGTAAACCTTAAACCTATTCAATTGATTTTTATTTACAAAATTGAGTGGTTAAAGAAAGCATCTCTTTTTTCTTATTGCTTAGAGATTGTCTTTGTCTTTGTTGTGAGTTTCATTCCGTATAACTTCACTCACGGTGTGTACATGGCATTTTGTTCTTTGAAAAATCAATACATTCACATGGATCATATAAATGTAGATGGACCACCATGTAAATGTGTTACACATGTTGTGTATAATCTAGTTCTCTATATAAACTGATTGAGGTTGTGCAGATATATACTCGCCCATACACACCACTGCTTACCAGGGGTGTAGTACTATTTCTTCGTAACCCTCATTTCTCTCTCCCTCTCTCTCTCTCTCTCTCTCTCTCTAGCTAGCTAGCATACTATGGGTTCATTTTGGATATGGACCATATGGTGGTGTTTGGCAGTTCTGATAAACTCACCAGCCCTGGGTTTGGCCCAGGACAGGCACTTCTACAAATGGGAAGTGGAATATATGTATTGGTCTCCGGACTGCGTAGAGGGGGTTGTGATGGCTATCAACGGCCAGTTCCCGGGGCCCACGATCCGCGCTCGTGCCGGAGACACCCTCCATATCGAACTCACCAATAAGCTCCACACCGAAGGAGTTGTCATTCACTGGCATGGCATCACACAGGTAACTCTCTCTCTCTCTCTCTGTTGATCTTATGATGGTTCATTCATGAAACAGTCGAGTCCACTGTCGTATAGTAAGTCTCGTCTTTTTTTGACGAATTACAAATAAAAGTAACGTTGTTCACTGATCAACTGATAATATTCGCTGACTTTTCGCAAAGTGGAAACCGACCAGCCGCCATAGATCCAGTTGAGAAAGAAGAGCATTACTAGGGACTAGGGAGAGGGTTTTACAAGTTACAAGATGGGTTGTGGGACCCATTTGTAAAAATTATAACAATCAACAATGCAACTTTGTGTGTACTGTTTCCGTTTCGATTAATTTAAGTGAACAATTTTACTGTTTATAAGTAATTGACTCATTTAAAGTCAAAGTTAAAATTTCGTATGAACTGATTTCAATATATAAATTGATAATATGCTCAGATGTAAATCAAAATTAGATATATGTGCGCGCTTTTTTCCTTCTTAATTACGAGTTGGTAATTTCTCTCTCTCTCTGCAGAAAGGAACACCATGGGCTGATGGAACAGCATCCATCTCACAGTGTGTTATTAATCCTGGTGAAACCTTTGTCTATAGATTCCAAGTTGATAGGGTAAACCTACCTCTCTCTCTCTCTCTGTCTCTCTCTCTCTCTCTCTCTCTCTCTATCTATCTATCTATCTATATATCATTCACAATTCTTTTTTTCTTTTTTCTTTTTTCTTTGTTCTTTTTAACTTACCAAGCAAGTATAGTGTATATATAAATAGCAAATGATCAAGAAAAGATGGCTTGAAAAGATTCCCCTGACCATTACAGCTGGGAACTTCAGGTCTTGAAAAGATTCCCCTGGCCATTACATCTGGGATGTTGTTTTGTATATAGGTCGTATTATGTATATATGCAGCTTTTTGATAAGAAATTTATGTAGAGTATGCTAAGCCTGGCATTTGAGTTGTCCTAATACGATCTCAATATAGTTGTTTTCGTACTATTAATGCATTATTAAAAAAAATTATTATTATTTTTTTGGGGCCGGATGGTTGCTCCACCCTAAGAGTTGCTAAAACCCTATAACTTGCTAAGTTTACCTCAGAGCCGGACCTAAGTATGCTCTATTCTACACTAGAAATATATTGATATATAAAAAATACTTAATTAGTTGCAAAACATTTATAGAAAATATGTATACAAAACTCACTCCATCTAATTAGAAAAGATGTAGTAACGAGATTATGTGAAAAAGTTAACCACTATCTTATTTAAAAGCTTAAACTGTTAGAGAAAAAAATAGCTTAATTATTATTATACGGGTCAAAAATACTGGATCTATGCCTATTTTAATACCGTGTGATTGTGTTAGTCAAGATATTATCTTATAGACTTATCCTGCTAGAGAGAAAGTAACTTAATTTGGGGTGTATAATGCGCATCACATTTAATAACCAGTAGATGAAAAACTTTTAATCTGACATTTAAATAAGTTAATAGCTAATAATGTCAACTTGAATAACAAGTTAAACTTGATTTTATGAATCGTATTGGTTTAGTTATGAATTTTTATAGCCATTGTTATAAGATTTTTGTTATTAATGGACTTGTTATGAATTCTATTGGTATGTTTGATAAATTTTATAAATTTTTATGATTCGTTTATAAATTTTTATTATCTACTTCAAATCATTAATTGCCGTGGAGACCACCAATTAAAGTTTATTTTTATAAATTTTATTGTTTAGCTATGAATTATTATGATTTGTTATAAATAGTTATAGCTATTGTTCTAAATTAATATGACTTCAAACAATGAATTAGTCACTTTAAAATATTAATTGCCGTGAAACCCACCAATTAATTTGGAATTCAGGTACTTTTATGAATTTTATTGATTTGGTTATGAATTGTATTAATTTGATTATGAATTTTTGTGATCATTGTTATGAGATGTTTTGTTATGAATAGATTTTTTTATGAATTATGTTGATATGTTTGGTAAATTTTATAAATTTTTATGATTCATTTATGAATTCTTATGGATATAATTATAAATATTTTATTAAAGTTATGAGATAATGGTTAAATTATATTTTAATTTTATGCATTGAAGTACATACTCACATGTGATGGGGTTCATATTTTTACGAAATTCACCACGTGATTATGCATTGTCAAAAATGCATTATACTAAAAAAAATAAAAAATATTTATATTTCCAACACTAGTGGTGTGGGCCTAATTGGAATGGTATTAATTTGGTGTAGGCGGGAACATACTTTTACCATGGACACTACGGGATGCAAAGATCAGCAGGCTTATATGGGTCCCTCATTGTAGACGTGGCAAATGGAGAGAAAGAGCCCTTCCATTACGATGGAGAGTTCGACCTATTGTTGAGTGACTGGTGGCATACATCTGTTCATGAACAAGGGGTTGGCCTCTACTCCAAGCCATTTCGTTGGACTGGGGAGCCAAAGGTATAGTAATATATACTATACATTCAATGCAATTTTCTCAATTTTTTGAATTTATAAAATTTTAAAATACACGTGTCATGATACTATTGGTTTTAATTGATATAATGATATCTTTAACCTCCATTAATAACTCATTGAATCATTTATATGGAAAATAAAATAAATATTTTTAAGTTTCTAAAATGTGAAATACAAATGCTTTTATTGGTCCCAAACAATAAGGAAATATTTGGTCTCTATTTTTTATAATTTAATAATTTAATAAATAATGCAGCAGAGTCAAAAATAAATATTTTTGACCCTCATTTTTTATTCGGTTAAAAAAGACACCTAAGTGATTGGACTCTAAAATGCACCCTAATAATATTCTAAAATATGTAAGTTAATATTTTATCAAGGATCGTAAAAATTATAACATACTTCACAAGAGAAAATAAGTTTACAGTAAATTCTAAAACTTTTGTCACACTAATAATATTCTAAAGTATGTAAGTCAATATTTTATTGAGGATCATACAAATCTATACTATGTACAAGTAACAACCCGTGTTGTTTAAGTTAAATATGGTATTAAATTAACCTATTGAGGACGGGGCGGGAAATTAAAATGCAATAATGTGACAAAAATAAAAGAAACAATAAAAATCTATAAATATCTCATAACAAAGAAATAATCAATTTTTGATAGGTAAGTAGCTAATCTCACCTCTTAATTCATATTTTCAAAAATATTTAAAATATATATTATATTACCTATTTAATCACATAATTTGTGGAATTTACCTTATTATACAAAAAATATCATGCAATCCATTTTATTTTTTGCTCCTAATACCAATCTTACCTTAAGTTGTGAGATTTTTTATTTTTTTTTTAAAAAATAAAAAATCACATGCTCTCACATAATTTGTGAAATTTACCATTTTTAAATAAAAAATAATAAAGTCCCTCCCTCCTAATCACTATAAAACAGTACAAAAATTTTGTGTTTGTACAATAACTATTTAATTTCTAATGCAACACAAGCATTTAGTCTCTCATTTTTTTAGGTTAGTTCATTATTTAACATTATATATATATATATATATATATATATATATATATATATTTATCTTTCTTTATCTTTTACATAAAAAAGATTTCATTAAAAACAAAAAAAACTCAAAAACTAAAGCAGCTAAAAAATCCTTGAAAAGGAGAAGCTAAATTGGATTTTATTTCATTTTTATTGAAAAATGCTATATTTCATTTTTGAGGACCATAGGATATATAAATTTCCAATGGATGGGACTTTCAATATATGTCACACAACCACTGTCGTGTGGAATCCACTATATTTCAAAAGTAATGCGACTATAGCATAAGCATGCCATGTGAGAACAAGTATACAATTGATGTTTTTTTGAGAGAGATATGAAGGAAAGCTGGTGACAACTGTAACTGTCGTGTGGTAATAACAACGGTGAATAGACTGTGGCACTATGGCGATCGATAATGATAAAAAGTCGTGATACTATTCTAGATATCAGATCTGAGAGCGAAAAAGATTTTACGAAAGTAGTGACGGTGATGTCGCAATAGTGGCGAGAACCGTGATACTTTTCAGTATCTTCTCAAATTCTTCTTTTTATTCCCCTATCTTTATTTATTAATTATTCCAATAAATTTGGTCACAAAGAAAAAAATGTACAATCCACGAACCACCACGTAGGCGAAATGAGAAATGACAAAAGATACAAAAAATTATAAATCAATCAGCTAGATTTTGATGATCCAAGTCTAGTAAATTGTTTCATAGTGCACATAAGTATTATTTAAAGATGCTAGTACCATTTATTTTTATTAAAATTAAGTATGAGTGATTTCGTTACAGCATCCAAATTAGCATCGCTAAATTTGAACCAAGTTATAACTAAAATATTGCATATTTTATTTTAGTCGATCAGTTTTTTTTTTTTACTCCATCAGCTTCTCTATTTAACCTTTTAATGTGGTCATTTTTTACAATTTTACTAGCTAATTAATCATAAAGAAAACGTATTTAACTAAGCTGACGTGGATAGTCTTAGCATGACAATAAAAACGCAACTTGTTTCGTTCTGGTTGAATTTGGGTTAGCAAAAAACTAACTCGGTGTAGGTTTAGAATAATTCATGTTTGAGTACAAGCATTGCATCAAATATGCAGTCGTCGATTTTTCATTTTCTTGGTTTTTGCTAAAAAAAAAACGTTCAACTAATAAACTTAGTATGGACGCCCTAAAAAAATGGACTATTTTAGCAGAAAATCACAAAATAAAATTTGGATCTAACGTGCAGTAGTAATAAAATAAAAGGAAAAATAAGTCAAATTAGCCAAACAGTGCTTTAGCAGTTCTCACTGGATGCTTTTTCTGTATTCAGAGTTTGCTGATCAATGGGAGAGGCCAGTACAATTGTTCACTGGCGGCGCATTATAGCAGCAGCTCGTCGACCAGTCAGTGCAAATTGACGGGAGCGGAACAGTGCGCACCCAAGGTCCTAAAGGTTCTCCCAAACAAGATCTACAGGATCCGCGTGGCCAGCACTACGGCACTCTCTGCTCTCAACTTGGCGATTGGGGTAACAAATTACTCTCTCTCTCTCTCTCTCTACAATTGATGAGTGTATATAAAATCTCAAATTTTCACATAATCACAATAAATTATTTTACAACCAAAAAATAATTATATTTAATGATAGGGGTAATTAAAAAAAAAAAGAAAAATTACCTTGGAGTTTCAATTCAATCACAATTAAAGTTATTCACCAGTTTCCGTCTATCTAGAGTTAATGGAATCATCTAGAGTTGATAGAATCAACTCGTTCCTACTAATTTTTTCGAAAACTATGTGGTTAGATATTTTTCCTCTTTTAAAGACCTAATTGATCTAATTAGGGCTTATTTTTAAGCAAAACTCTAAAAAATAAGCATAAATTGAGTCAAAAGAAGGTTATATTGAGAATATCTAGCTTCAATTAAGGCTTTTAAAGGGAGAAAATATCAAATGATGTCGTTTTTCAAAATTTTGGCAAGTACCCATTGGTTCTGTCAACCTTATGTGGACGGAGATTGATATAAGATTTTAATTGTGACCGGATTCAAATTCCATGGATTGATTTGTTAAAATAAAAACTACAAGTTTTAAGTTGTAACATAACTCAAACCTTGAGAATCTTTTTGTAATTTTCTCTTAATGATTTTACCAAAAATAAATAATGCTACTAAAAGTGCATACAGAATCTTGTTTTAATTTTAAAATTGCCATTGTGATATTATTTTCATGCTAATTTATACCAATTTTGGTGGAAATCATTGCTATAAAAAAAGAACCATTGAGAGATACTTTACTTGGTTCAATTTTCACTGCCTTTTCCTCAAACACTTTAGCTGGTTATTGTTTTATGGTTTATTAAAATACAAATATTTATACATTTTCAACCCGAAAACTATTAAAAACTACAAAATAAAATTCAATAAAAAATTATAATTTGTTAATGAAAAATGCGAGTATTTAGGATGCTAAATACTAAGATTGTACCAAGAATATTTTAAAAAAAATTAAAGAAATTTAATGGAATTTTTAGACAA
>BRYE01000015.1:6345921-6355921 GCA_030159115.1 Actinidia arguta var. hypoleuca | reverse complement strand
GGTACGCAACTGGTGGCCGGCCTCGCCCACCTTACCTAGTCTTTCTGGCTTTACCCGGTGCCAGGGTTATTTGCAGGCTCACACAGTCCGTACCATTCAATACCATGGCACTTTAGCCATACACATCATGATTTCAATAAATTTCATGGATTTCAACTGATAGCACACTTGCTCAATAGAGTACAAAATTAGATAATTTAATAAATAACTCCGTAGTTTTAGAAAGCATATTGTATACCTCCTGCTTACCTCAAATTTGAATTCAGGACAATTAGATATGTAGATCTGGCTCCCATGATTATCATACAAAAAATTTACCTCCATCCGACATCATTTCACCGTTGATTTTAAATTCTAACTCTTTGTTTTTCCTTTTCTTTTTTTTTTCTTTATCCGTGTATTTCTTTTTACTTTTAAGTCTCTATTTTGTTTTCCTTCCTTTCTTTCTTTTCTTCTATTCTATGTCTCATTTATAGTTTTAAGTCTTCAAAGAAGACAAAAGGAAAGTGGCGGATGATGGGATTGTAATTCACAAGCAAAAAACACGTATGCCATGACTAAGCCAATTTAATTGGTAAAATTACACTTCAGCCTCTCCAACTGAAATGTCCTTTTTAATTTATCCTAAAAGTTATGAATCGTTTAATTTAACCCCAAAATTTATTAAATGACTTAAATTTAATTTCAATAATTTTTATTTCTGTAATAAAGTAAAGATAATTTAAGGTCGGGGTATTACATATACACTAATCATCTTATTTCAGTTAATGAATACTTTGAAAAGCGGTGCAGCTTTAGGTCAACCTAATATTCTTGTGATCAAAACTGCGATTTACAATGTCATTATTTTAATACTTGGGCAAGTGTGTTAAATTCAATTTTATAATTTGAGATCTATGAGTCATTTTAGTTGTGCCACTTTGGATACTACCAAATTACGTCATAATATAGATATCAAATTAAATAATTACCTTACATTGCCTTAATATTTTATAACTATTATATCATGAGATCCATTTAGAAAAGTCCATTATTTGTACCATGAAATCTATAAAGAGTCCATTAGTTATAAAAGAATTTTTTGTAGAGTCCAACAATTTTATTTATTTATTATTTATTTTATTTTTAAAGCCCATTAGCGGCATCTTTTAAAGTGCCCATTCATTATAGGGTTATTAAGGAATCCAATCGTTATTTTATGATATCTTTTAAAGAGCTCATTAATTTACATAAGGGGGTCATTAGAAGGCCCGATAATTACTTCATGGGGTCTTTAAAATCCCATTAACATCTTCACAAACAATAATAATAACAATCACTATTATTTCATAATTAGGCTTTAAAAAAAATCATGTTAGTCCATCTGTATATGTATTCAAATTTTATATATATATATATAATTGCATAAAATATAACCCGTGCACTAAACACCTCTCTTACATACCACATACAAGAAGTCAACACACACATATTCAATAATGCTCATATTGACCATAAATTAATAATGATAAAAAATAAATTAAACAGTAATATAAAAAAATATTATTATATTTATCTTCCAAACACAGGAGTGTCAATAATGTCTTATCTTTAATTTTTAGTGAAAAAAGTTTAAAATTAAGGATACATCAAATAACTAGTTGTCACAATCTCAGAGGTTTTATTTGATTACATACAAAATTGTGATAATTTTCAAAGTATAGTTCAGGTGACAATTGTATGTTACAGCAAGTTAATTCCTTAACTAGTGTGCATCAGACTTCAAACAGAGTTCATGATTCTTTTCATAAACAAAGTCTTATTTATTATGTCACTGATGTCAAGAAAAAACTTAAAAAACATGCTTCTAAGTCATTATCGGTAACAATCATAACTTACTATAGCCATTAAGCCTAGCATGCAGGAGTCCACCAATCTAGAATACTAAAAAAATTAGAGTAGGCTACGATTTCCATTGCTAAAAAAAAATGCAATACACTTATCTAAAATACAGAAGGCTATCGAATTGATGCACGATACTAATATGTACACAAAAGATGTTCGTGAGACCTTCAGGCTTCATAATTATATTTACATATATTTATAATTGAAAAATCATAAAAGTTGTGAAAATCTAAATTTTTAGATTTCATCATAATAAACTATAAATTCAAAATATAAAATAATCATGATTTTCACATGATAATAAAGTAAAAATATATAAAACATACTGGTAATCATAAAAGCAAATTTTTAAAGAGATTGAGTTCAATATCTTTCTTAATCTCTTAAAAATTGAGCTTCCCTCTCTTGACCCTTAATCTTGATTACACATTGTGATGTGATACAGTATACATTTATAGGCAGAGAGCACCAATTTTCTTATTAAATTTAAATTCTACCAATCCATCAAGTGGTTATATTAGGAAACAACTTCTCTTTCTTGATCAATAGAATGAGAAATTTATATGAAATAAGATAAAGAATTTTAACATGATAAACTCAATAAATATATATCAGATAAGTTATATATACCACGTCATGTAGATTATAATTTATCTTCCATACATAACCAATCACAAATATCAAATTTGACAGTTATTGTAAATAATTTTCTCTTGGTCCAGATAAAAATATTGTGAGAGTCTGCATGCAGGGTGTCTGATCCAATATGACCAGGTAACTTGTCTCTTTAGCCAAAAGATTTCCTTTTTTACGTTTATCGGGGGGCTGAGGGCTCCATTACTTCATAATAGAGGGATCTTCTTGGATTTAGCAAACTATTCTTGATTCCTCTGACAATCAATGACAACTGCTATAGTCTTAAATAGGTAATGCTACAGTTATACAACTGTTTATAATAATGTCAAAACGACATCGTTTCATTTATTCGATTCAATATTTTGGCATTGTTGTACACGAATGTTGTAAATGGACGTTGTAAACTTAGCATTTCCCGTCTTAAATTTTGAACTTATAAATTTTTTTATAATTTAAAATTAATTATTTAAATTTACTTAATTATGTAGAATCAACACGTATTTATTAAATTTGAAACATTCATTTTAGATTTTGAAATTTTTTCTTATTCTAAATTGGGAACCGTAGCGTCTCTCGAAATTTACCAAAATTTTGATAAAATATTATAGTATAAAACTAGTGATTTTCATACTCTCCCTTTATATAATTGCACTCTTTTTTTATCTTTATAAAAATAAATTTACCAAAATACACATTTTTATTTAAATGTTTTGTTTTCATTACATAAAAGAATTTGGATAATTTCACTATAACAAAAATAAAATATACGTGCAATTGAAAAAGAGAAAGTGAAAATTAGTACACTTTAATATAATAAAACAAATAATTATCCACCTTTATCATAATGAATATGATAATACTCCTACTTAATACATTGTTTCTTTTACTTTTCCTTATTCTTTTTGGATATGGCCCATATCGGTGATGATGATTGATGGAAACTAATAATAATTATTCTATGGGAAATTATAATAAATAATCTATAAAAAATTATGGTAAATATCTGGCAATGCACTACAGTTGATAGATTACTATATACCATAATGCTATATACATACCCAGAAAGTTTGGTATATGAGGCAGGTCTAAAGCTCTTATTATCATGCGGATCACACCCTCATAATAAATCGGGTTTATACTTTCTGGACGCAGAACTCAATGAGAGGATTTGACTTTCGGACAGTAATAGACGTAGGATTTTTATTTAGGGGGTTAAATTATATATTTTTAATAGATTTTTCGATAAAAATATTTAGAGGGATCAGTTATGTATAACCAATAGCAAAATAGTCAAAATTAACCAAAAAAAATATAAAAAAAGTTGATTTTTTGGGTCTGATTCGCCTATATTTGATGGAAAAATACCTAAGGATCAATACTCGCCGCTTTGCCTGGACTAACGATAGATTTCGACAAAGTTCTTTCATTTAGGGTTTCGAAAGGAAATTTATCGTTTATGAAAATAAATGACTAGTTAATATCTCCTTTGATTTGATTACAAGGTTTTGAAAGAAGTTTTCGTTTGGACTTGACTCAAATCATTCAAGAATTTTTCATTTCTGATAATTTTTTTAATTTCGTGATTTTGGTCTTGATTAGCAAACAGTTTTATTTTGAAACATGCACATGGATCATATAAATGAATATGGACCATGGACATGTGATACACATGTCATATATACTCTAATTTTCTATATAAACTGTTTGAGGTTTTGCCACTATTGCAACTCACACACAGACCCCCCTGCCTACTAGGGATCTAGTACTATTTCTTCATCATCCTCGTCGCTCTCTCTCATCTTTTCAACCTTCTGTCTCTGTCTCTGTCTCTGTCTCTGTCTCTACCTAGCTAGCATACTATGGGTTCATTTTGGATATGGTGGTGTTTGGCAATTCTGATAAACTCATCCCTGGGTTTGGCCCAGGACAGGCACTTCTACAAATGGGAAGTGGAGTACATGTACTGGTCTCCGGACTGCGTAGAGGGGGTTGTGATGGCCATCAACGGCCAGTTCCCGGGGCCCACAATCCGTGCCCACACCGGAGACAACCTCCATATCGAACTCACCAATAAACTTCCCACCGAAGGAGTTGTCATTCACTGGCATGGCATCACACAGGTTACTCTCTCTCTCTCTCTCTCTCTCTCTCTCTCTCTCATGATCGTTCACTCACGAAAAAGTAGAGTCCACTGTCACGTCGTATGTCTCGTTTAAATCAGTAAAGCTCACTATTTTGACGAATTACGAATAATAGTAACGGTGTTTACTCAGCTGATAATATTCGCTCACTTGTCCCAAAGTGCAAGCTGGCCAATGGCCAGAGAGCCAGTTGCGATAGAAAGTGCATTTGTAGGAACTGGAAGGATATTACAACATGGGTGGTGGGACCCACTCTTTTCTAAAAATTATGATTAATTACATTTTCTCATCCTAAACTATTGCTTAATATCATTTAAAAGGATCTTTATATATAATATTATTTGAGAAATTTGGTCCTAAAAAGAATTCATTATTTAAAATAGGGTTATGTTAGTTATTTCGTTTTCTTTTTCTGCATATGAGCTTCTCTCATGGAAATTTAATATTTTATGTTTAATGTATAACTAACAAAAATGAAAAATTTTAATACTTTAAGGAGGCTAATTAACTGAAATTTTTGTTTAGAGAGTTAAGTAACAATGAGCAATAGTTTAGAGGGGTAAAATGCAAATAACCCTAAATATTTTTATTGCAACTTTTTGTGTCGCGTTATCCGAACCACTCATCGCTAAATAGTTTAGAGTGATTGATTCGCTTAAAGTTGCCATAAAACCACATATTAATTGACCAAGAAATTGATAGCAGAGTCAAAACCAGACATATGTGCGCGCTTTTTTTCCTTCTTAATTACTAGTTGGTAATTTCTCTCTCTCTTTCTCTCTCTCTCTCTCTGTGCAGAAAGGAACACCATGGGCTGATGGAACTGCATCCATCTCACAGTGTGTTATTAACCCTGGTGAAACCTTTGTCTACAGATTCCAAGTTGATAGGGTAAACTACTCTCTCTCTCTCTCTCTCTCTCTCTATATATATATATATATATATATCATTTACAATTCTTTTTTTAACTTATCAAGCAAGTATAGTGTATACATAAAGAGCAAATGATCAAGAAAAGCTGGCTTGAAAGGATTCCTCTGACCATTACAGCTGAGATCTTCGTTTGTATATGGGTCGTATTATGTATATTTGCATACTGTTTGTAGAGATTTATTATATATTATTACACGACATTTTGTGATAAGATGAGCTCTATTCACTATTATATTTAGAATAATGTAAAATAAATTTATTTAATTTTATAATTGGAAATTGCCATCACGTTTTCCATTTTTTTTCTTAAAATGGATTGTTGCAATGGAAATTATACCTATCAAATTTATACTTTACCAATTAAATTTAAATTTGTATAAGCATAAATATATAAAAAGATTAATAAATGAAAATTATGGAACTACAAACAATAAAAAAATATATGAAAAATCGTATGCGTTCAGATACTTAGATTTACGTAGAAAATAAATAACAATCACACAGAAAGAGATGAAGAGATAAAGAGCACGAAACACAAGGTTTTTATGTGACAAACTCAAACCGAGAAAAAATCTCGAGGCCGTTTGCCCTTGCTAAGTTATCCACTAGAATCAATTGAACAGTTACAAGACTCTACTTACAACCAACCCGTTGACGCCTTCAACTTTGGTATAGCCTCTGAATCTTGCTCGCTAAAACCCATGATTCATCGTTTCCTGTGAAATAGCTGTCTCGTTTGCTTTGGACGCCTTTCAAAGATTTTTTCATGACTTGGACGCCTTCCAAGAACTTGTTACTTAACTGAGGACATCTTTCAAAGCCTAGCACACTGCTGTGATTGTTGTTATCTAGAGAATTTGCACTCCGAACTTTATAAACCACACACTCACTCCCAAGAACATATATGTATCTCCAATTTGGTTCCTTAATCGTTATAGGCTTTTAAGAAGCAAGGATATACATAATCTGGAGTGCAAAAGAATCTTTCACAAGTTAATTCCGAAGTAGATAGATATCCTAACTCGTGTAGCATTAGAACTCTTCGCGAAAACTGATTCTACAGAAATCGTTCGAACCATTTGTAAAACGTTCAAAATTGTTTGAACCTTTTGTTGTGGTTTCTTTCTTCCACACCTCGGTTCATTCCTATAGTTCCGGACACGACCCTAACCTATTGGAATTTCACCCAAAGTGCTTTTGTTTAGAATTAACCAATCTAAAACCTCACAATATATTTTAAATTTTAATTTTTTTTATTTAATTGATGATGAATTTTTAAAAAAATTTATCTCTATAAAATTATGCATGCATAGCATGGATGTATGGTACTTGTTAATTAAGTAAAATCAAGTTTAATTATAATTCCATTAACACTAATGGTGAGGGCCTAATTGGAATGGGTTTAAATATGGTGTAGCCGGGAACATACTTTTACCATGGACACTATGGGATGCAAAGATCAGCAGGCTTATATGGGTCCCTCATTGTCGACGTGGCAAAGGGAAAGAAAGAGCCCTTCCATTACGATGGAGAATTCGACCTATTGTTGAGTGACTGGTGGCATTCATCTGTTCATGAACAAGGGGTTGGCCTCTCCTCCAAGCCATTTCGATGGCCAGGGGAACCAAAGGTATAATAATATTATTTAAATAAATACAAAAATTATTAGGATTTTTTCTTCTTTAGATTTCTTAGTTCATTTAATTTATTTATTTTTAGTGATATTTTCTAATAGTTTGATCAAATTTTTTTATTTTTCTAGTTCTTCGATGGCAGAAAATAAAAAATGTTAAAATCAAAATTTTAACTTAATTTTAAAAAAAAATCACTAAAGATAAAAAAATATTTTTACTTGACAAATAAGTTTAATTTTTTATTTTAGTAGATTTATTTTTAATTTTGAATAGAATTTTTATATTTTAAGATGAACTGGAAAAGTAATGTGACTTTTTCAGGGACTCTAGAATTTTATACATGAGCAATGATAGGTACACATCCAAAAATAAGTGTGTATAAGACACATTTATTTTTTTGTCTCACAAATAAATGGGACCCGCCCTAATTAGGATTTTTAAAAAAATCCTAATTATGGCGGGTCCCACTTGCTTGTGAGACCTATTTTTGGGTGTGTACCTATCATTTTTCCACAATTCCCATGGATGCGACTTTCAATCTCTTTCTATGTCTACTTACACAACCAATATCATGGGGGAATCCACTATATTTCAAAAGTAATGTGACTTTACCATGCCATGTGACAAATGACAACAAACATACAAATATACCATTGAAAAATTTTCTATGGTGCATTGCACCCATCTTAACTTTTTTTACTAAAATACATTTTGCATTTTTATTTTTATTGAAATCTCACTTTGTCGTCATCGCTACCAATTCTGTCAGTTAATTGCATGCGCTTTGGGTCAGTGTTAATATGATTTTTTTGTTCACTTGTTATTTGATTAAGCGACAGAAAGTAATAATGTAATTTCATGAAAAGAGATCCTGTAACTCTTAATTGATTAACAGGTTGACGTAAATGTTACATTTACACTTTCTAAAATGCAATTGACTGACATAATTGCAAGTTCGATGTCCAAAATAAAATTTAAGTGAAAATGCAAGATGTAAAAGTGTAATTTATCTCTTATTTTTTTTATTTATGCTAAGTGGGGGGTGGGGGAGCTTACATTATTTATTTATTTTCATATGTTTTTTTTTGTTTTATTTTATTATGACTTCGCTTTAGGGTGGAGTGTATTTTGTTTTTATTGACTAAAATAGCATAGTTTTTTTAAGTAAGGTTTTGGCTAAGTTTATTAGCTGAACGGTTAAATTCTTTTAACAAAAAGGAAGACATTGTTTACCAAAATAAATATTACATATGTTTTTAACGATTTCAAACAACAAAAATAGTTTGGGGGTCTCACTTTCTATTTTTAATTCAAAAAAAAAAACTTAAGTTTTTAAAATTTTTAACTAACCCAAACGGGACTTTAACAAAATAAAAACAAAAAAATGCATCCAATACTTCATTTTTAGAAATATATTGCTAGTAGCATTTTGGTATTTTATATAATCCTTATGGTATATATACGAGTGGGGTTGGTACATTTTTTTTGTTCTTTTTGACCTAATTTATTAACTAACATATAAAGAAAAAGAAGAATACGAGTAGAACTAAAAAGTGACTTTTCCTTTGCTTTTACGTAAAAGTAGCCAAACAGTGCCTTAACTTTTATCAGTGGATGCTTTTCTCTCTCTTTAGAGTTTGCTGATCAATGGTAGAGGCCAGTACAATTGTTCACTAGCGGCGCATTATAGCACCAGTTCGTCGACCAGTCAATGCAAATTGACGGGAGCGGAACAGTGCGCACCCAAGGTCCTAAGGGTTCTCCCAAACAAGACCTACAGGATCCGCGTGGCCAGTGCTACGGCACTCTCTGCTCTCAACTTGGCGATTGGGGTAACAAATTACTCTCTCTCTCTCTCTCTACCTGATGAGTGTATTATAAAAATCTCAAAAGTTCACACAATCACAATAAAGTATTTTACTACGAAAAAAATAATGATATTTAATGATATGGGTAATCACACACACACAAAAAAAGTCAAGTAGGTTTAATTTTAACAAATCAAACATTGAAGTTTCAATATCATCAAAAAGTCTCCGTCCACTTAGAGTTAACGGAACTCAAAAACGATATTTGTTCAATATTTTTCCCCTTCTAAAACCCTTATCGATTCAATTATGGCTTATTTACGAGCAAAAAT
This sequence comes from Actinidia arguta var. hypoleuca, assembly GCA_030159115.1. Classification (NCBI taxonomy): domain Eukaryota; kingdom Viridiplantae; phylum Streptophyta; class Magnoliopsida; order Ericales; family Actinidiaceae; genus Actinidia; species Actinidia arguta. The sequence goes on along the minus strand of BRYE01000015.1, from coordinate 6,346,553 downwards.
CTGAAAAATCGGCATAAATTGGGTTAAAAAAAAGATGTATCTCAAGCACAAATAGAGAATCTCTAGCTTCAATTAGGAATTTTAAAGAGGAAAAACGTTGAACGACATCATTTTGAAAAGTTTTGGATGAGTACCAGTTGGTTCCGTCAATCCTATATGAACGGAGATTGACATATGACTTTAATTGTAACCGGATTCAAACTGCATGGCTCGATTTGTTAAAATTAAAATTATAAAATTTAATTTACTACCAGGCTCGAACCTTAGAGATTTATTTTGTAATTTCCTCTTAATAATTTTTAAATAAAAATAATAATGATATAATAACATGACTGTTTTAATTTTAAAATTGCTACTGTCATGTTATTTGATGCTAATTTCTGTATACAAATTTAGGTGGGTGTCATTTTTATAGAAAAAAAGAGCACATTCCATCTCACTGTCATTGGGCCAAAATGTTTTAGTGGCATTTCAGCTCTCATTGCCTTTCTCTGAAAACACTTTAGCTGGTTATTATTTTATGGTTTATTTATTAAAATATAAGCGGTAAATTTCATTGATCTCCCTTGAGGTCAATGATAAATACAGTTACCATCCTTGGAGTTTTGGAAACTACACTGATATTTTGTACT
>BRYE01000015.1:6293421-6295921 GCA_030159115.1 Actinidia arguta var. hypoleuca | reverse complement strand
TGCTATAAATAATAGCACTGGAAGAATCTGATGGAGATTCTCTAGTATGACTAATATTCATACTATCAGTATATGCCATGATGGCCTCAAAATATCCACGAGGCTTTCCTGATAAGGAAGGTGTCTGATATGGGGCTAAATATTTAGTTATGATTGCCCAAGCATCATCTATAAGATTGATGTCCTCTTTCTCAATATGGCAAACAGGTGGAGGAATTTGAGATATAATATGTTGTATCTCCTTGGCTACAATATTAGCCAGAGTTTCCTAATTTACAGGAGTAACTTCTTTCTATTTATTGGAAGAGGATGATGAACCAATATATACACCCCTCTTGTACATAGGATTCTTGGTGGCGGCCACAATAGTGAAACCTCCATCATCAATAGATATATGATGAGACAATATTCTACCTCTGCCTCTAGGGGTATTACCCCTTCCACCTCCTCTAGATGAGGATGTCATCTGAAAAGAAACAAAAAGTTATAAGCTTTAAGATCTTATAATATACAATTTTGCAACCTAATCTTTAAGATCTTTAATCTCCTTTTGTAATAAAAAGGTATTTTCTAGAACAATATCGGTAGTATACCACCATGATAGCCTTAATTCAAGGACTTCAATTTGTTTTAATAATTTCCTTAATTTCTTTCTTTCAGCTTCATTTATCATAATAAACGTTAAATCAAAGCAAATATGCTTTATGTTCCTTGGAAATATTCCCTGGTAAGAAAATCAGGGAGATAATTAAATTCTCCTTTGATATAATCAATTTCAAAATCAAAAGCAGATAATTCATCTTGCCATCTAGCAAATATTTGCTTTGATGCAAGGTTTTTAATATCTTTATTCAGAACCTATTTAATGGCTAAACAATCAACTCTCAATATGAAAGTCTGATTTAATAAATCATCTTGAAATTTAGAAATGTATTTAACAACAAATAGCATCTCTTTTTAATAGTAGAATAATTAATTTGTACAGATTTCACATTCCTGAGGTAAAGCGTATAAGCTCTTCCTTTTTAGATTAAGGATTAATTTATTTTAAAATACTTCTATGACCAATATTGGAAGATCAGATTAAAGAAGTAGCTTCCTTCTTAAAAAGATCATCTTTAAACCCATTTGAGATGTTAAAAGATCAGATTAAATCTGAATATCCAAATATTTTAGAAGCAAATCTTATGAAGAAATGTATGCAGTTCTTTAAAGATCACAGTTCTTTTAAATATGATTCTTCCATGGGCTCTACTAAGGATAGTGAAGAAGGCAAGTCCATATGTGTGGGAGAAGGAAAAGATCTTGATGAGGATATTACCTCTGAAGAATTTCACGATGAACAAATGGCAGAATTTTGGGCTTCATTAAATGAAGGAAATGACAAAAATCGTAAGTAAATGTTGTGACATCATCAATGACATAAGCAACATTATAATTGATTTAAGAAACTGACAGCCATAATTTTGGCATTTAATTTCCATTATTGATATGTTACTGTTCACTTTTAAAAAGATGAACTGTACACTTTTATAAAGTTTGTTTGTTTGTTATTATGAGAGTTATCTTTTTCCCTCTATAAAAAAGGAAGCCTTCCCCTTGTGAAGGCATCAACATCTTAAGCTCTCTCTCTTGTAATTTTCTCTGAGATCAATAGAAGTTTCCTTCAAATAATTTCCTTCTTCCGCTTAAGAAATTGGTATATAACAGAACACCTTCTGAGGACATCAAGCCGTTGCAATGACGCAATGCCTGAGAACAACACACCAAAGATATTGTGAAAAAGAAAGGAACACTCCAGATTAGCCTTAAGCCTATAATACCACATTTGATGATGAGCTCCTCACACCCCATTTGAAATACCTTAATTTGTCAAAATAAAAAATTTGGATTATGGGAAATAGTAACAATGAAATCACCTTTACATTTTTTCCTTTGGATTGAACTCCATATAAAAAGTGTCTTAGGGTATAGGCTTATTGCCATTTTGCCATTATAGTCTAAAGAAGTCAAAAGAACAAGCAGTTTAACCGCATATCAAAATTCAAGGAACACAATATCTCCACGGCTAACATGAGTCCCAAAATACAATTCTAAATGAGAATCTGTCACTAAGCCTCAACCAAAGAACCAGTAACCAAAGTTCAAGGAGTTGGTCTGGTTATAGCTGTTCTTTCCTTCACACATCAGATATAAAGGTCGCCTATTTGAACATTTCCACCCCACATCGATTGCAAGAGAATAAGCCTTCTGTTTTGTGCCGACCATTAATAACTTGTCCTTCTCTTGTTTCTTGTAATTTGAAGGATATGACCTTCATGATGATTGTATTCCCTTTCTTCTAATAATGTTCACTTATCTAAAACAAACTAATTCAAACACCTTGAACTGCCTGATTCTTCTTTGATCAGACTGCTCTTAGTAGACTCTCATTGTTCAGAACCCAACAACTACTTTGTTGTGAGGGAGTTGATGTACTTCTTTTGGTTTGCATTGGAGG
>BRYE01000015.1:6285921-6288421 GCA_030159115.1 Actinidia arguta var. hypoleuca | reverse complement strand
CTCACCTATTATGGTTGTTGTTATCAAGCCTGAAGGTCTTGACCTTTCAGTGAATAAGAATAAAACTGAGAGTTTAATTTGTAATTAAAAATTATAAAGAATTTATTCTATAATTAAAAATTATTAAATTACTCAATACAACCCATTGCACCCACCTGCCACATTGGATGGTACAATATGATTTACTTTGTCCATAACACTCTCTTAGTGCTCCAAGTACTCATTTTAATAATATTAGCTTGGTGTATATAATCACTTTAAAATAATCATATTCAAACGATGTGAAACTTTCATATTTTTTCATATCAATGATAACACCCAAGTGAATATTTTCTCATTTACCTATTATTCATTTTGAGCTAGTAAATACACTACGGTTATCTACTCGTAAGAGAAAATCCATACTACATATAGTTTAATGCTTTCGATAAATGGGACCCACCAAAAATTGGGTCAAAATCAGCTTAAATTTTAACTTTTTTTCCAACACAACTTACATCATCACATCCTAAAAACAAAATCCAATCGTCTCTCAATAACGTGGAAACACCATTTCAAACCCCATTACCTCACACCTGGCCACCACTGCATTCTACTGAAGCGGGAATTGGTTTTCTAGAAAGGGAGAATTTGTAATGATAAGAAAACTGAAGATTGTTGCCTGCAAAGTACAAGGGGGATTGGACAAAGCCCAATTTCATCACCAATTTATTTCCTAATGCAGTTTTCATCACCCATATGTGTTAACCGAATCTGGGTTGCTCATGCTTCGAATCACATGTTATGGGGAGGGGAAGAGAGAAAGGCGTGGCGACACTGCTGTGGTGGGCGTTCATATTGGCAGTTTGTATACTTAGATGTAGAGATTTGGTATGTTAAGACCTACTGAGAGAGAGAGAGAGAGAGAGAGAGAGAGAGAGAGTCTCAAGGTCTTCTCTGGTTGGCTATGAAGCCTATGAAAATTAGTAGTCAATAAGTTAAAGGCATTTTAGTCATGTGACCATGTTTAGACACTCGTGTTGGGCACGTGATAGGTTTCCATCCAAAATCGTAAAAGACTAAGTACGTAAGGGGTTAAAGTGTCTAAATTTATACATTAGGGGCGCAACTCGAGAAATTAGCCACAATTGAGGGGTTTGATATAATCTGTCCATTTTTTAAAAAAAATTATCTACAGTAAAAAATTGAGAAAAAAATAATTAATTTAAAGAAGATATAAAAAGAAAAATTTAAAGATAATAATTTTCAAACTTTATTTTTCTTGATTTTATTAGCTTATTTCATGTAGTAAATATAAAAAATGAGTGCAATTAAAGAAAATAAAAAGTATGAAATTACTATCCAAAAATAAAGAGGTATTTTATTAAATTATAAAAAATAGTATATAACTTAAATGTCTGGATTGAATTCAATTTCTATACAACCCATACTAGGGATGATGCTACATTCTGCTTTGACTTTTAAAATCGGGTAACGTATTGATTTATACACTATATTTTTCATCAAATATATTATATTTTTTGCTTTATTGTGCAATATTTTTATAAATACTTAAACTATTCTTGAAGAATAACTAAGTAAGAGTGTAATAGTATGAAATGAGAAAATTTTGAGAATTAAAAAAAATATTATTGCCATGTATGGTTGAAAGATTCTGTCCCATGAGATAAGAGTCATAAGACAATTCCAAATAGTCCTTTAAATTGTTCCATACTTGGGCTTCATTTGACACCAGTTTTTTTCTTAATTTTTTTACTAAAATAAGTAAAAAATTTAATCAGAGTTGGCTTTTTTTGTTATTTTTTTGCTTAATTTTATCTAAAATAAAGCAAAAAACAGAAAAAAGAAAAAAATTTAACCTTTTTGATAATAAGCTTAAAAAAACTTAATTTTTAAGCATTACCAAACGGAACCTTAGTATGTAATTTTGAAAGTGAGATTCTATACCATATATAACTAATTTTAGCCCTTTTTATCACTAGTACGAGGAATTATCCTTAATCAATGGAGGATATCAGCTTAAATAAGGAATTATTCAGTGCACGTAGACCAATGCTCCCCTTATCATATAAAAAATATGAGTCACACGAGTATTAAATACATTGGGATCCTCGTATAAAATATGAGTCTCATAAATATTGCATTTAATATTTATGGGACTCATATTTTATATGAGAGACGGAGCGTTACTCCAATAACACTGAATAATTACTTGATTTAAGGGGATGAAAGTATTTTACAAACAATTATGATGGCCCACTGTTTATCCCTTCATATTCTGTATTCAAACAAACAAGAGATGTGACAAATTGTAATCTGAGAATTATTAGCATTGAGACTAATCCCAAAACACATTATCCCCCTTCAAATTAGTCGTAACTTTGCATAATAAGAATTAAGAGAAATTACAAAAAAAAAAATCGAGTTTAACTTTATGAATAAATTAAATTCTATAATTTTAATTATAATAAATCAACCCCTATAATTTAATTCAATAGCA
>BRYE01000015.1:6255921-6258421 GCA_030159115.1 Actinidia arguta var. hypoleuca | reverse complement strand
AGATGATCTACCTCGCCCAAGGCAGAGACGTCTTCTCAAAGACCTCTCTCCAAAAAGGACTTCATCTCTATTAGAAGTCTGCTATCACCACTCTTGTATCTGATTAAAGTCCATCTCCATAAAGAGTTCCACCTCTACAAGAGAACTGTCTCCAATAGACTCCAACTCGACAACGACGCCTATAATCACGGATGGATCACCAGTTGGCAGCCTCCTGATTAATCTCCAGATTTGATTGAGATATCCTCCCATGCTTATCCTTCCGAGGAATTCGCCATACTACACTGACACGGCTCAGTTCTCCTGTCTATATAAAGGCCGCTCCCCCATAACAAAAAATGTACGCTCAACACAAGCACTACACACTTTCATTATGCTCTCCATATTGCCTTAATTTATTTTCTAGTCGCCTTGGTCTGATACACACGCCGGAGGGATTTTGAGCGGCCTCACCCCGGTCGATTACTTTTGATTCATTGCTGTGCAGGTTGCCCCAGTTCAGCCGAGGTCCAGTACCGAGGCCGAGGAACAATTTTGACTATTGGTTGCTCTCCCAAATTTTTACCACAACAGCTTGAATTTTTAAGATAAAATTTATGGTTTCCAAATACATATTGCAAAAATTGAACCCAGGAAAGCTAACAGTTCATTCTTTTGTTTCCTCCCACTTTTTGTTGACTGTAGAGGGGTGACTGCACCAATTCGGTGCAGCAAGACATAACTAAATAGTAAAATGGTTAAGCTTTCCTTTCTAAAAAAAAATATTGAAAAAAAGACCTCTTTTGGGTCCCACCTTTTGCTTTTCAAAGTAAATGCATGACTATCATCAAGACTTGAATTTTTTTTCTTCTTGAACATTGGGTCTATAATGACATGCTAGCATTAGTCAAATAATTAGTTTTTGATATTGACTTAAATATTTGAAAGAATTTAAAAAATAAAATTATAACTGAACTTATGTTAAAATTATTTATTTTAAAATAAAAATAAAAATTTTAAAATAAAATTTTTAAGAATTATCTTCTTTTTTTATTTAATTTTTATAATTTATTTTTGATTTATAAGCAGAAGTAGAAACAGAAGTTATGCCAAATAATTTGGCGCAACTTTTAAGAGAGAAAAAAAATAAAAATTATAATTAAAAAAGTCTGCCAAACATGCACTTAGTTTATTTTGAACTGATCTGGAACTAGTTTTAATTCGCAGAATTTGAATAAAAAGTTTTACAATTCTATAGCTTATCAAGTTCAAAAAATTAACTAATTAAAAAAGTATATTTAACTTGTATTTTACATAAAAGTATATAGCTGGTTATGAAATTGTAACAAATCGGTGCCTTGTGATAATTGAATTGCGGTTGTTTAGCTTATAATTGTTTTAGGTATCTGTCACATATTCTTTGGTTGTCAAAAGTTAAAATAATAAGAAATAGGATAAATTATATTTTGTACAATTTTAACTAAAATTTACTTTTCACTTTTCACTTTTCACTTTTAATTGGGTTTGGGGAGGTAGTCAAACTATATCCGACCAGATATTTTACTTCTCTTATCATATTCGCCTCTATCAGGTGAAAAATCGGATAAAATTCATATCCAAATAACTAGTTCGGCCGGATCTCCATTGAATTTGGACGGAATTGTCATTCTTAACGAATCTTCCCAAACCCTATTAGGTTATCTTTTTTTTTTTTCTCCAAACCCACCTGTATTATATGAAACTTTTTCAAACATGTTTGAATAAGTGGGAAACCATCAAATCTGATTTTTTTGGGTCCCTGGCATTTGTTAAGGCGTAATAAATTCAGCAATAATTTTTGGTTTATGTTAATTGGTACTTACAATTGTTAATTTAGGTGACATTTGATAAAACTAAATGTTAAAAATCAAAAATTAAAAAAATAAGTACAGAAAAACTGAATGCTAAGGTGATATTTATTAACTTTTTCTTTTTTTTTTTTTAAAATATAAATAAAAACAAGTCAAAATTACTACCACTATTTTTAAAAATAATAAAAACAACAAAAAATTATTTTTATTTTGTTTATAAAATCATCACCTACACCACCACCGTCTATACCACTTACACCACCACTATTTTTTATTACCACCACCGCCACTATCACCTCTATTTTTGACCACCACCACCGCTGCCGCCTCATACATTCGGGTGAATACAAACATATTTTTATTTTTAAATAGTTTAAAAAAATGTGAATACAAATATATTTTTAGTTTCTATTTTTTTTAAAATAAACAAAATTAAAAACATAAAAAAAATAAAAAATAAAAACGTTATCAAAATCCCCTAAATATTTTAAGTTAAAAAGTTGTTTGGTAAAAATATAAATGTTGAATTGAAACTAATTGATATATGCAACAAACTAAGTCTTAAACTAATTTATATGTTCAACAAAATCTATTTCCCCCCCTAATTTTCTCTTTCATTTTATACAAGAAGTTGTGGTGGCTTGATGGTAATGATGTGGCGGCGGTGGTAG
>BRYE01000015.1:6238421-6245921 GCA_030159115.1 Actinidia arguta var. hypoleuca | reverse complement strand
ATTTCACTTTGCACCTCTTCACTTTAATTATATTATTATTTTGTACTTTTTACTTTACTTTTTACGTTTTTGGGGTAAAATTTCGGGGATCGGGGTGAGAATATACAAAACTGTCCCCACCCCGATCCCTGATGTTTTTTTTAATCCCCGATCCCAGAAAAATCCCCCAAAATTCACCCCGATCGGGGCGGGGCGGGAAAAATTGCCATCCTTGGTCCCCTTTTATAGTATAGTTTGGCGCGTGTCAGGATACACCGACTGCCATGCTAGCGAATAGGTGGCTGACTCAATAATGTTCTTAGGGTGTGGTTGGTAGCTAACCCATCGCATCATTGGAGTTTGAACCCAAGCATGCGGGTGGCAGAGGTAACTTTCCGTGTACATTACTCTCTTACCCTAATGCTTAGCCTTGGGCATCTTCAGCGGGATAAGTTTGCCTACTGAACTTGCTATGAAGAGACAGTTCGGCGGTGACGCTCGTCCAAGCTCGTCCGGGAGTGAAGCAGGATATTTTATGCTCTCGCACTTTCCTTCTCCTTTTCCTCCATTAAATCGCTAATCCAAACACATCCTAATGGTTCTGAGGAACCTAAAGGACTCGTAAAGAGCAGTTTCTGCTGTTACTCATGCAATAGCATGAAGGATTGGTTAAAATCACAGTGAACTCATGTCATGCATATTAGTTAACTCTCAAATATCCCCTTCCTCCTACATTATGAGTTTCCAAAATTACCCTTGAATGTTCTGATTAGGATTCTTGCACAGCTCACTATAATTTCCGTCACCAAGAGTTATTGTTGATCATCACAGTAGCACATCACTTGTGCATTATTACATAGATGTCCTTACGAAACAATCTACTAATCATTTCCATCTCACGTGGTGCTGCGTTTTCGTTTTCAGAAACAATACACTCTCCATTTTGGCTATCATCCCCACGATTGCCACCCCTTTTCACATTGTAACCTGCTTGAATCATATTAGCATCCCCTCTGAGATGTCCTTGCCAAACAATCTAATCATCTTCGTCTCAAGTGGTTTTGTATTTTCACTTTCAACAACAGCATACTGTCCCTTGCAGCTGCCATAAAGACTAATGTCTTCTGATTGAGTCATGTTAGTTCCAGTTATCTTTCCTTTCGCAGAGTTAATATAGTATCGATTGTAACGTAAAGAGCAGTTGCTCTTGTAAAAGCGAATAAGGTCTCCAGCTTTCAAGTTGTGTGCAGCGACAAATTTTGTCCAACCTGTTGAAATCCTATAACTTCCATTGGTGGGAGTGTAAGAGAATTTCATCGGCCATCCCTTGTTCTGAAAGTCAAGAACTTGCATCATCTCTGTCTTATATTTTCCTTTGCTGGTTGGTAGAGCTGGGAAATGAGCTAATGCCTCTTTTGGTGTTGCACACTGGCCCGTGGTGGCATCGGAATGTGCTAAGTGTCCTCTCATAAAGAAAGTGTTTCTGCTTCAGTCCGGCATTAATGCCTTCAGCTTTTGTAACAAGTTACCTCAAATGGTGTACATGGAAATGCTCGTTGAGGGGTGGGGTGGGGGGGTCTTGTTCCTCTAAATTGAGGGTCTAAACAAGAAAAATGCAAACAGTAAGCGAGTTTGATCATGGCAGAGTTTTTCCAGAGTATTATCAGAAGAAATCAAACAAATAGGATTTGTATGGGACAATCTTATTAGAATAAATCAAATCAAATTAAATTTAAATATTTGAATTAGCAAGAATTGAATTGATGGTACAAACAAAATCGCGATTGTGAAGGAAACTATCTTAACATTGAAGTGCAACAATTGGAAACGATTAGCGGAAAAAAGAAAGACTATTGAGTACATATTTTTGTATGCCTTTTCTAGTAGTAAGATCATTGAACTGTTGGTGAAAAAGAAAGAATTTGATTGAATATTTATAATAACAAGAATCTGTAGTAAAATGCAATCTTAAATTCCCTGGTCAAAACCCATTAAAGGCACTTTATCAGTAACAAGGAATTCTTGAAGAATGACAAAGGTCATAGCCTAGGTGTTCTGTTTGCTGAGAAGATGAAAGAAGGCGAAAGATATTCCACATTGTACTTTTCATTCGTGTTTATGGTTTCAAGTTTAATTCTCCCTCTTTGCATGCAACTGAATAGAAACAACACATTATACAATGTTTGAAACTACAGACGACTACACCCACCCACAAATCAAGATCTTGAAAGAACCCCCCCACCCCCCTAAATACAAGGTTGCACATCCTCCAAGAGAGAATGAAAGTAATTAAACCTGGAGTTTGATTCAATTTCTGATGTAGAATCGCTTCTTGATTGGTGTAACAACACTTACTTGATCCCCATAATTAGACTTCACAATCATTCTTGGATCAACAGCAACTATTGTTGGAGAAGAAGATGCTGAACTTTGTTCTACTGATGAGACATCTTTTGCTTCTTCTTCGGCTTCTTCTTCATTTCTGAGATCTTCATTGTTTTTCCTTGAATATCACTGGGTCCTGTAATAGTTCTGCTGTCAGGCATGTTCTTGGTATTTCTTTGAGATTTTGGGTACTTCTGAAGGTCAGAGAGAGAGAGAGAGGCCTTATTCTTCGGTGTATACATATGTAAGAAATAGTACACGGGAGAATGCAGAGAATGTGTAGATTTTCTACCATGTGATGAATGACTCCTCTCAACATATCAGAAAGAGAATTTTTTTTTGATCTTTTGGTGACTCGCTGTAGGTAAGCAACTTGATGAAATTGGCAACCGAATGAGGGTTGTAAAATTGAGCTGCCAAATTCCTATGGGTTCTGAGTTTTTTTAACAAATGAAACTACGAGTTTATTTGATCCTGGCTTGGGTTACTTGACCTGAATCCATTCCTTTTTTGAACAAGTGATTACAGATAAACAGTCACATATTTAGATCCTTGTTGAAAAACATCATTATAAACAGTATTCTCCAAACACATTAATGTTTCTTGATCAATGCATTTATGCATTGAATAACAAACTCGGTGCAGTAATGTGTTTTACAGAAACTCGTACTCATATGTCTATTAATCCAACGAGTCCTGGCCATCCTTTGGTCCGTAGTGGAACTATGGAAACCCTTGCCCTTAGGGGCGGAGGGAAAGAGGGGCTAGTGGGGTCAAAAGATCCACTGAAAAAAAATTTACACTATTAGCCCTTTAATATTTATAATAAATATAATTTTAATTTAATAATTTTGACTATAAATACAATTTTGACCCCATTGAAAAAAAAATTACACAATTATTTTATAATTATATATAATTTTATGATTTTAACTCCACTAAATTAATATTCTAGCTCTGCCCTTGCTTTTCTTTTTCTCAAATGGAACTAAGTAGCAATCTATGTCAGAGAGAGGCGGTGGTCAACTTTGAAAAAGAGAATCCTGTTGCCAGTTTCCAATTCATGCTTTTTAACAAATTCACGCCATCCAGAAGAGTATTTGAGTATCATCTGACAATCCTTGTTCTGAGGATCAGAGACTTGTAGAATCTTCTTGTCCTCGGGTGTCTTTTGAGGGAAGAAATATGTTTCTGCATATTCTTTACGAATATCGAGGCTTGGGTTAATGTCGCTACAAGTCAAGATAGTTTTGTGGATAAAAGCCAGCAATGCCAATGCCAAATCTCTTTCCTTTTGTGCAATTCAAAATGTAGTGCTGGTTATGCAAAGGCTGGACGGGTTTGTAGAAGCCGATTAAATCAGTAGCTTCCAAATTCTGTGAACCAAAGTAAGAGCCAGTTATCAAGGAGTCGGCACCAGAGTGTGGAGGGATTGAGAGCTTCATAGGCTAGTTGTTGCTGTATTTATCGGAAAATAGCAGCTCGACCTCCGTACAAGTTCCTGTATGATCAGCGAGTAAGTACTGTTCTGCATTTTTTCAAGAAATGGTCAGTGTTCCATTTTTGTAATTGCTAGGACACAGTTCCACCTTAAAGAGAGGATCTTCACCCTTGACCTTGAAATCAGTAATAATTCGGTCAGTTTCGATTGAATTAGTGGAAAACGGATCAGCCTCCTTGTAATGAGCATCTGTTCCGAATTGAACCAGCTCCTTGTTGCCCCTCCTCTTAGATGATTGTCTGCAAAACCCCATGAATTCAATCTGATCATCGTGGAAAATGGTAAACCATGCACTTTATAATTGACCGAAATAACTTCGACCACCAATTATTGATGTTAGAAGTATTAGTCTCACGTTGCTTTTTGAAGCCACCCGAGGTTAGCATATATAATTTAAAGGTAATTCCACCTATTGCCAATTGGTTTTAGGTTGGAATTCTCGATCCTCTCTAACATGGTATCAAAGCTAAGTCTTTGGGTTGCACATGCGGGGAGTGTTAGAAGTGTTAGTCCCACACCGCTTACTGAAGTCACGGGCTACTCCACTTATTGCCAATGTGCTTTAGGTTGGGCCCCTCGATATATGTCCTTGCTTCAGTGACTGGCTTTCTGCAGCAATGATACCCTTGTCCTCCTTGTTGCTTCCTCCATCGATCCTTGCTTTCTTCAGCGGCCGTGGCCCCTTTCTTTTTTTTTTTTTCCCCTTTTTTTTATTTATCAAAACGAATCAAGTACTGAATTTTATCCCAAGGCATCAAAACAATGTAGAATGATCACATCCTCCTTTCCTTCAGGAATATCTTTTAGGCTGTATTTGGATTAAGGACTTGGAGAGTGAGAAAGAAAAGAGAAGGAAAAAGTTAGAGGATCTAATGGTTTTGAACGATTGGATCCTATATTGTTTCCATTTCCTTTACCTTTTCCCCGCCAAATTTTTAATCCAAACACGAGAATGCAAAAACATTTCCACAGCTTCTTTAGGAATAAACACCTCGCTCTCCCGAAGTGAACACCTCATTATTTCCTTGAAATTTGCTTACGTTAACTTATGCTGACAAGGCTTGCTTTATCATCAATATGCTTCCATATTCAATCATTCTACATAACAAAACAATCTCCAAACACATAACGGTGTATTGATCAATGCCAGTATATATACGAAAATCTACAATCTAGTCCAGTAATGTGTTTGATAATCTGTTTGAGTCATGACTATTCTTCGAGTCATCATAGTGCTGAATCTCATTTAGACGGTGCTTAATCGTAATCACTGGCAATCATACATGTGTTGCTTAAACAGATATACCCAATGAAGATAATAGAAAGAAAGGCGATGATTTGCAATTTCCTTCCGGGGACAGTGATGTTATCATTCGTTCTTTTGAGAAAAAGAATCTCGTACCTAATTAAATCTTTCTGCATAGTATTTCACATAAAAAAGGATCTAGCAATTCATCTGATGAGTCATGACTAATATCTTCGGATCATCAAAGTAGCAGGGTCTCACTAAGACTTGTCAACGTCACCGTGTTTCTGGCTACTGCCTCCACCGGTGTGTTCGCCCTCTTTTCCAGGTCCAACTGGTGAAGTCTCACTAGTCGCAGCCTTGTTTGCACGCACATAGTCAATCACATAGTGGTTCTTATGAGCAGCGTTCTTCACGACTTTGAATAAGCGAATCAAATCCGGAGGTTTCAACTTGTGGGTGGCAACAAACCGACTCCAGTTACCGAAAATGATGTAGTCGTTATAACCTGGGAGGAATCTGATTTCCATCGGCCACCCTGTACTTTCAGGGTCGGAAACTAAAAGCTTCTCCTCCTTGTAATATCCAGTTCCATCAGGATACTTTAGAGAACGGAAATGCTTTTCCCCTTCTTCAGGAGGAATCTGGAGTGCTTGGATTAAAACATCGCTTTGAGTTAATTTCTTTTGAAACCATTGATTCAACGCGAATCCATACAATTCAATCGCCTTCACGCACTCAATGTAGTAGAATTCGTAACGATAAGGTTTGGCGCTCTTGTAAAAGCGAATCACGTCCCCCTCTTTCCACTTATGTGCGGTGACAAATTCTTTCCAACCTGTCATCAACGCATAGGTATCAAGGGAATACAAGCGAACGAATTCGATCGGCCATATCATCCTAGGTAATTCACTCGGCTGGACGTCTAAAAATCCCAGATTCTTGACCCTATACAAATCATCTGATTCTCTTAAAGGTAGATAAGGGAAATGAGCTTCTGCTATGTCGTTCGGTATAATGAAGAATATGTCATCAGGATAGCGTAGTATCTGCTCAAATACGAATTGAAGCTGAATCGGTTCGAACTGCTTCTTGTAAGTGGACCGTGCTTTCGGAATAGTTCCACTCACATACTGTGCAGCGATGCTCAGCAAATAGAGTGCACGTTCACCTTCTAGCTTGTCTCTATTTGAGCACTTTCTATAAAAGAAAAACCAAGATTAAGTCAATCTTAATCTCATAATCACATCTTGTGTATATGCCTCTCGTAGTGTGAAATCATAGAACTGTTTATTATCATCCTAATGCGCGCAAAGTGATCAACGAGGAATCTCCTAAAGATTAATAGCAAAAGAATTGCATAATGTGTAAAATATAAGAAAGAAGCTTTGAAGAATAATAGACAATGGCACTTCATGGGGTTGTCACTAGAAGGGATTTTTGAAGAAAGACAAAGATGATAACTTGTTTGGTTGCTGAGAAAATGAAAGAAACTCGATCCATACCGTAATGTTTACAAATGAATGTGATACAGAGAGCATGCTATATATATAGGTGAACCTATGTGCATTTATGATTCATCCACGAAGATCATACAATAGAAAAAGAGTTGCACAAATACATTAAAGAAAGAATCAATATAATTTTACAAAGCAACTAAATAACAGTTTGACCGGGAAATTAAGAACAGACAAAAAGATGATGACTTGTTTGGTTGCTGAGAAAATGTAAGAAATTCCATACCATAATATTCACAAACGAATGTGATAGAGAAAACATGTTATAAGTTGGCCTATGTATGAAAATTATCACAAAGATAGAAGAATAGACAGAGAGTCACGCATACATACAATAAAGAAAGAATCAAGAAATTTTATGGTTTCACAGGGAAGAACAGGAAAGCAACCTGGAATTTGATTCTGATGTACTAGCTTTAGTGTAAGCATCAAAGGACTCTGTATCATCACCAACCACTTGTGGGTACGAAGAGATTGAGTTTTGTTCTTCCGAAGCTTCATTGGCCTGTTCTTCTTCTTCTTCTTCTTCTTCTTCTTCTTCTTCTTCTTCTTCTTCTTCACTGTCAACTGGACCAGTACTGTCAATGTGTCTGTCTGTGTCTCTGTCTCTGTCTCTGCTTCCTGACATTTTCTTGGTTCTTTCTTGAATATGGTGTGTACTTCTGATATGGGGAGAGAGAGAGAGAGAGAGAGAGAGAGATTTGTTGTTTGCAGGTGGTAAATATATAGTTGATGGTAATGGGTCTATAGGTTTCAAGGTGAGAGACTATAGAAGGCATCTTTGCAGTTAGTTATACATTGCAACCATTTCTTGCTGGTTTTAATCATTCTTTCTTTGAGTTTTAGTAAAAATGTAAATTTTAAATTTCTAG
>BRYE01000015.1:6215921-6220921 GCA_030159115.1 Actinidia arguta var. hypoleuca | reverse complement strand
TCTCAGACATTTTCTTGATGCTTTCTTGAATATGGTGACTAGTTCTGAATGCTATGAATCTTGGAGAGACAGAGAGAGAGAGAGAGAGAGAGAGATTTGTTATTTGGAGGTGGTGAATATATAGTTGCTGGTAATGAGTCTGCTGGTTTCCAGTTTCAAGGTGAGACTAGATAGAGAAGGCATGCAAATAACAGTTTCTCCGTACAGTTAAGAGGTTGCAGCAGTTATAAAGGTTAGTTGTGTACTTGGCGGTTAAATCATGTAGTGTCCAAAGTAGAAAATATCATTATAAAAAAAAAGATTACAGAACCTAAGAATGGCTTGAGAAATATTCTCACCTCCTTCATCGTTTATGTGGCCATCGATTTATAATCCTTCTGATTTATTATATGAATGATCAATCTTTTCAGCAGGTCTAACAAACTCAATGGTTCATATCATGAACGTGGGTTCAGAGTGTGCCCATATGTCAATAATCATGTAGTGTAAAGTTTAAATATTGAACTTTAGAGAAGCTTTGTGTAATTAATTTACCTTTTTATAATTAAGAAAGACGATGTTGAAGCTTCTAATATCAATTTACGATTTAAAAATGAATTAAATAAGTTGAAGAAAGAGTCGAATAACTAATTATGGAAAAGTTGGGGGAATGATTTTAACTCTTTCAAAATTTTCTTTTAGTTTTAAATCAGTTGCTTCGCAATTGATTATATCAAATTCACAATCAGATATATGTCTATATGAAATTTACAAGAGAACAGTAGATTCATTTTCATTTTGAAGGCGGTCCACTGCCATATTAATGATTTATCTGCCCTCACTGTGTTTTTTCATGCCACACACAATTTTTTTAGCAAAGTTCAGCACCTTCTAGCCACCACCATGACTTCTTCCTCCTCCATCACGTCACCGTCCACTAGCCTCGTATGAACTATCCTCAAGAATTGCTAATAAAAGCATTTGAATCGGGACAAGCCCATTAGTTGTATCTAACCTCCCACTTAACTAACCTCTTAAGGTTATATAGCAGTTCTCTTTGCTAAACTTCTTGCGATTGAATTCAAATAATAGGCTAATGTTTCTCTTTTCTTTGGAATTGTGTTACTAAAGATTGCCTATATAATTTCAAGATTGGCGTAATAAAGACTGGTTGTATATTACGGGCTTACTTGGATTTTTTGGGCATGGTGGGGGTGAATTGGGCTGTCAAGGGCCCACAGAAGTCCATGGTTGTCTAACAGTGCAATGAATACTGGCCGAATGAGGTATATCTTGAACTTGGTCCATCTTGTGTATTAATCCTTGTGGTTTTCCCTCTTAAGCCCGCGTTGTAGTGGGCTTTATCAGAATTCCAGAAAAATTGGTTTTTATTTTCATAGTACCCAAGTTTTGGCCTATTCAAGTACTCTAAAACAATGAATCTAACCAAATTGGGACCTTTATTTTGGACGATCTTTATTTTTAATGAACTATTTTTTTAAATTTTTTTGATAAAAAAATTACTTTTAGATTTGTGTTTTTTTTCATGCCACACAAATTTTTTAGCAAAGTTCAGCACCTTCTAACCATAACAGTGACTCTTTCTTCCTCCATAACGTCGTCAGTCACCGCCTCCGCTTGTAGCCTGTCTTCGAACTGCCAACGTCTCCATCCGGGCACGGGACTGTCAGAAGAAACTTCATCGTGCTAGTTACCTTATGTCCCTGACACGCTTTGGGATTGCCGCCGACCGTTGCTTCTCGTCCAAACTCCGGCGCGGTCACTCCACCGAGCTCACTGAATAACATTAGTTCAAGAATGCTTGTGGCCTTAGCTTGGACAGTTCTTGTGTTTGGCAATGTCTCGACCGAGCTCAGACGCAAGGGCCACCGAACTTGCTCCAAAGCAACAACTCGGTGGTAGTGTTTGTCCTAACAAAGCCAAAATCCATAGTTATATATTTTATCCCCTTACAGTGTGTTATTCTCTCATGTGAAATAACAGTGCCAAGTCTACACAAGTTCAAACTATTAATAGAAAAGCAAAAACAAGAGCCATATTGTTGTAACAACATTCATTCCCAGTACTATCAAGAACAAAACTCTAAAAAATAACTCACCGGAGATATTAAGAGCAAAGCTCCTTCCTCCTCCATCACGTGGTCAGTCACCGCCTCCGCACTTGTGCTATCACCATATTTGCCAACGCCTTTCCCTATTTTGCCTCCATCTCTTCCATCATTTCTTGAAGTCCTCGATTGAGCCTGATCAGCCCCGTTCTCACCCCCTTTGACAAATTCAGTGAGCAAATGCCGCGAGTGTAAAGGTTGGACTAGTTTGTAGAACATAATCACATCCCCAGTTTTCAAATTGTACTCGTTTGCAATAGCCTTCTCCAATAATATGTACGTGGGAAAGCTAACCCCATAGACCATGATTTTTATGCACCAGACCTTGTTTAGAGAATAGGTGAAATACAGTCTCTCCATGCCGTGAGTTTCAGAAGGAATGCCAACTACCGGAAAATGATTTCTCATTTCTTTTGTGGGAACGATGGGCCCTAGGTGCTTGATTCCCATTTCGGTCAGTTTCAGCGAAAACATAAAATTTTCCGGCTTGAACTCAATAGTGCTAGTAATTTCCTGATCTCTTTTTACAAAATCAACCCGGTAATGGTAATCTTGCGAAGGAAAGACAGGTCTATAGAAGCGAATCACATCCGTGGCTTCCAAGTTGCGTAACTTAACTTGATGCTGCCACCACTCGCTCTATATCACGAAGATGGATTGTGAAATATCATAAGTGACCATTACTATTAGGATAACGAAGACACACACACACACACACACACACACACATATATATATATATAGTGTTTTAAGGGAAAAAGAGAGAGAGAGCGCTCTTGTGTTGATAATGTATATATGTACAAAGCGAGAGAAGGGAAGAATATATAGGAAAAATACTAAAGGTGAAAAGACTAAACTACCCTTAGTATAAATACCATAGATATACATCAACACCTCCCTCAAATTCAAGGAGGTTTTGCAGAAACCAACTTGAGTTTGAGACTACTCGTTTGCTGCTTATTTCTTTTGGTTGCCCCGAGAGGTTTTGTGGGGGAGCTACTCTCACCGCTACTTACACTATTAACCGAGTTCCATCACCCTTTCTTGGTAATCTCACTCTATACGAGCTTTTACATGGTACCCCTCTCGAGTATCATTTTCTTTATGTCTTTGGTTGTGCCTATTTTGTCTTATTATAGCCACATGAGTGTATTAAACTAGAGCCTAGGTCTCACCTTGAAATATATGGAGCACCGGGATAGATTTAGACTCGGGTCGACGTAATTCAAATTGGACCAAAAGACCTTAGTCTGATAGAAAACGGCCCAACGAGTAATACACACTGCTTTGCTGTGATGCACATCAAATTTTGGGCAAATTCTACCGTTTAAGTCTCGAAAATAGTGATTTTGCCATTTTAGAAAATATTTTTTCTTAATAAATTAGTATATATAATTTTGATTTAGGTTAGGTTCTTGGGAGTATGTTTCTTTAATTATCCAGATTCTAGATTTGGTCTTAATTTGAAATTTTTTTTTTTGGTAATTTTTTTAATTTTTTAATTTTCGGATTTAATTTGGTAATTAGGGTTTTTGGGGTTTATAAGTATTGTAAGGACTTTCGTCCTAAGCAGTTTTGATTAATAAAATTGCAGAATATTTTAAAGAATTAGTGTGTTGTGTATGTTTCCTTGGATTAAGTTTCATCCATCACATTTATCCCTGCATCACACACCTTGTTAACCAAATAATTTTTTTCTTATCGAAATTAACAAATAAAAGAATAAAAATAGGCGAGAATAATAGATTGCATACCAATAAAAGATCTTTCACTAATCTTCAAGAAAATAGATACAAAGATTATTATTATTAAAATAGACAAATTTTACAAGTTGCTACTACTAATTATAACCCAAATCATGATTCATTAAGAAAATATTTATTTGGTTAATAATGTGTGTATATGAATTTATCACATGATTGAAATAATCTTTATTTTATTTTATTTTTTACTGCCCTTTATACCCACACAAGTGGAATTAGAACAGTTTGGCGGAAGATTTTCCCTCCGAAAGAGCTCAAACTCCTACTTTTGGCAAGGGAAATAATTTTTTTTTAATTTCTATCCTTAATTTATCCGTTTACAGTTTTAGAATTCTAAGAATAATGCAACTAGAGATTATTTAAACACCAACTTGATACGTTAGGGATGAAATTGATATACTATAAATATCAGAGTCGCATACATAAATGGCCCTCAAAGTATGTATTTTGTGTCACTTTGGTCTCTCATAATTGTTTTATCAAAATTGCCCCTACTTCCGTTAATAAATTTAAACGGCATTAGAGTTAGGGACCATTAAGCACAAATTTAATACATTGAGGATGGCATTGGGATATTATGTATATTGGGGACGAAGTGGCACATAAGGCATACTTTAGGGATCATTAAAGTATTTAATCTTTTTTATATTATGGCCTATTTCATTTGAGTTTTGCTATAGACTTTACATTTTTTATTTGAGTTTTGCTACAGAGACAATACAGTTTGTGGTGCAGTGTCACAAGGACAGTGTCTCAAAATGCATAATGCACTGTACTTAACTTTTCTGATTTCATTTTTCTTTTCCCATAATAATCATATGTTCCAAATGTTAAGGTATATCATTTTCCAGTTTCTTCTTCTAGTTTTGAAAATCTCTGGTTTGGAACAGAAGTAAAAAAAATATATATACACAGAAGAAAAATCCAAAGAACCACTGATGCATATATGACTTCAGCAAGCTACATGTAGCAATTAAGTCGTTGAATGAGGTACCATCATCTCCTTATAACCTAATCTCAATTTGTTTTAATTTACTTATGCACTGCTTGTTTTTCTAACTTGAAGACCAAAAATAAATTGTCCCCATGTAGACTGTTATTAGAAGCATCACTGATCACTGAACAGTTTA
>BRYE01000015.1:6195921-6205921 GCA_030159115.1 Actinidia arguta var. hypoleuca | reverse complement strand
TTGAACAGTAACTTCTGTTGGTGGAGACAGTGAATAGTGACTTGTGAATAGTAACTTCCTGTTTGAATAATTATTCGGCAGCTTTTCTGTCAAGTATTGGACAGTAGTGACTGAAGCTGAATAATTATGCAAAAGGATCTTGAGCATCCGGTGACTGATATTCATATCGACTTTTACTGGAGGAACCAACTGAAGCTTCAGAACATTGGTCTTCATCTTCGGCTGAACCTTCTGTTGACTTTTCATCTTGGGCTTCTGCCTGGGCTTGGGCTTGGGCCTTGATGAACTGGTTGAACATCTTGAGCAAATCTTCACTATTTGGGCTGGAAGATTTGGCCTTTACTTTGGATTTACTAGAGGAAGGTTTTGTTGATTTTGACTATGAAGAAGAAGCTGGAGCAAGCTTTGACGACTGATAGGGGTCCATGGGGACCTATTGAATAGGAGCAATTGGGCTCTGCTTAACTGGAGTAGGAACTTTGACTGGAAATTCCGCTTTTACTTGTTCAATGACTCTGGGATGTTTGAAAGTATCCCACCATTTGACAAAGTGGACTCTGGCCAGAATGTTATTGGACAAACTGTATTGCCATTTGAAAATCCAGGGGACTTTGTATTTACTAATAAATAGAAGTAATATGGGGAACTGACTATTATGAGCATTTACTTTGAACTGGGAAGAAAAATAATTAACTTGGTCCATAAATTCGATTGGAAGAATATCAGGAATTGCTCCATGATAATTCCACCATCTTAAGAACCAGGATGGAATAACTGACTTGAACTTGTAGTCAAAGCAAAAAAATCACGAGTGTGTAAATGACTCATTTTGGTGAAGGATGACTTTAAATCAGGACTCCATATAATCATAGTAATTATATTGGAGAGAATGACCAGGAAGAGTTCTCAAGAGAGAAGAATGACCCCATTCATCAAGAGACACAAAATTATGAATATACATTGAGTGATAAATAATTTTATCAGTATTGACTCTATCATAAATTGGTTTGAAAACAACTGACTTATGTTTTAATAAAATATCTTTATAGAAAGTAATTGACTTTTCTGGATGGTGAGGAACAAAATGCCATCCAGGAGGGAAGAAATGACTTACCAGATCAATTGGATCTTGAATGTTTTTGTGGACTAGCTCTTTAAAAAAAAGATTATGAACTAGGGGTTTTTGGACATATTCTGTCCTTGATGACTTGAAGGTAGACATTTGAAGTTGACTAGCTGACTCTGAAGCAAGAGCTGAGAAATATGACTGTCTTGGGATTGTACCAAGAGATTGAAACCTGTTTACTAGAGTAAGGGGAGGAACAAGAGAAAGTTGTTTCTTGCTGGAAGACTCCTTCTTACTAGATGACATCTGAAAAGAGCGAGATTAACAATAACTAAGAGTAGTTAAATGATTTTGTAAGAAGCAGATTTCATTCTGGAGGTAACAGATCATCTCAAAACGATGTCTGATTAAATAGTCAGTGGCTGGAAGATTTATGGAAAGATTCTCAATTTCTGACCAAAGGGTTTTAATAGTTTTACTATATCTGGTTATCCTGTTTCTGTAGTGGAATATAGGAAAAGGCATGGTTATGGCTTCCCTTGTAAAAATTCCCTGGTAAGAAAATCAGGAATAGAATTTTGACTACCTCTAATATATTCAATATCAAAATCAAATATGCTTAAGATGGCTTGCCATCTAGCAAATATTTGCTTACTAACTATATTCTGAACGTCTTTTTGTAAAACGTATTTTGCGCTTTTACAATCGACTCTGACTAAAAATCTCTGATTTAAAATATCATCTTGAAATTTACTAATACATAAAACAATAGATAAAATTTCTTTTTTAATAGTACTATAATTTACTTGTGCAGAATTCTAGGTACCTGAATGAAAACGAACAATTTGTTCAGGAGAACTGGGATTGACTTTCTGTAAGAGGATACCTCCTTAACCAACATCAGATGCATCAGTTTGAATAATTTTGAATGAATTTTCAGTAGGGATGCCAAGGCAGGGCAAAGTCTTGACATATTGTTTTAACTCTTTGACTATAGCAGTGTGAATAGAAGACCAAGGAGGAGAGTTATCTTTCAATCTCTCAAAGAGGGGTTGACACTTTTTCCTAAGGTCCTTGTAGAATTCAGCAATGTAATTGAGGGATCCTAAGAACCTCTGTAATTGGTTTTTATCATGGATTTCATCTGGGAATTTATCCGCAAATAAAATTGACCTATTAATTGGGATAATTGTTCCCTGATGAATATGATAACCTAAAAATCTGACTCTAGTTTGGAATAACTCTATCTTAGAGGCAGAGATGACTAACCCATTATGTTTAATGACTTCTAAAAAAGTTTTCAAATGTTTCCAATGTTCATCTATAGATTGGGAGAATAGAAGAATATCGTCAATGTAAACAATTGAAAAATGACTATAAGGATTAAATATTTCATTCATTATATTTTGAAATTCACTAGGTGCATTCTTTAATCCGAATGGCATTACATTCCATTCGTAATGACCAAAGGGTGTAGTAAAGGCAGTTTTGTACCTATCTCTAGGGTTTATTTGTATTTGCTAAAATCCACTCTTTAGATCAAACTTAGAAAATATAACTGCATTACTAAGTCTTTTAATTAAGTCTTTTTTATTAGGTATTGGGTACCTAATCCATTCTAAGACTTTATTTAATGGTTTGTAATTAATTACTAGCCTAGGAACTCCTCGTTCTATCTCATAACTTTTATTAACATAGAAGGCTGAACAAGACCAAGGTGACTTACTATTACTAATAATTTTATTTTTTAATAAATCATTTATTTCTTTTTTACAGACTTCTAAGAGTTCTGCATTCATTTGGATCGATCTAGACTTAGTTGGTATTTTACTCTCATTAAAGTCTTTGATATAAGGTAAGTTGACTATGTGTCTCTTCCTATACCGGAAGGCACTAGGTAAGGTAGAACAGACTTCTTGTTCTAAAGCATTTCTAAATTGTTCAATCTGTTGACTAAGCTGTTTACTAGCTAGGTTCTCTTCAATTCTTTTATATTTTACTTCTTCTTTAAGGTAATTAATTTAACTTTCTTTTTGATTAACTAGGTTAATTGACAAAGCAAAGTCTTTTAATCTTTTTAACTGAATAGATTCAGGCTTATTTAAAAACTTAAACATTACCTGTTGACCTAAAGGTTTAGTAGAAATCCCTTTAGTACTAATACTAAATGGATACAGTAAATAGAGAAAGGGTAATCCTAGAATTACTCTGTCTGTCATATTTTTTACTAAGACAAAAGATGTTTTAAAGCAAACTTTGTCTTGACATATGTGAACTTTAGGCAACTTATAATTTACTCTTAAATTACTTCCATTAGCAGCGCTTAATCTTTCAGTAGTTTTGTGATAGTATTTAGTAGGAATTATTCCTTCTTGAATACAATTCACATCTGCTCCTGAATCGACTAAGGCAATGGCTTCTAATTCATAGCTATTAATAATTAACTTAATTTTAACCTGTCATTTCTGTATGTTAAGTTTTTTAATTGTATTTAATTTACTACTATCTTGACTTATACTTTTACTCTTTCCAGATTCGCCTGAAGAAGACTCATCTGATGACTGATCATTTTTTTCTATCTTAGTGAATTGATCATTTATTTTTAATATTGTTATTTCATCTTCTAATTGTCTATCTTTAATTTTTAATTCTTTTATTTCTTTCTTAACTAGATTTATTTCCTGTTGTAAGTCTTGTAAGGTTACTTCTTCTTTTTTTATCTTTTTTAAATCTATCTAATGTGTTATTTAAGCTTATTACTGGTTTACTATTTTTAGGTTTACTATCATTCCATAGATTTCTAAGTTTACTAATATACTGTCTTTTTAACTCTTCATTCTCTATTTTACTAATTAATTCTATCAGGACATTTTCTTCTTCCTGATGTTTAGTAATAACATTTAGCTTACAACAATTGTCATTACATCCTATTTTAATATCTTCATCTTCACTCGGGTAGTTACTAGATGAACTAGATTCAGAGTTATGTTGACTATCAGACTTATCTCTATCTGACTCATAACTAGTTATATTAGTCAATTTAAATATTTCAAATATCCTATTTTTATCTTCTTCAGAAATTTGTAATTTATTAACTTTAGCTTTTGACCAACATTCATTCTTATAATGATCCTTTTTATCACATTTGTGGCAGATAACATCTTTATTAGATTTAGTATGCTTATACGGTTTATTAGAGGGTTTAC
Organism: Actinidia arguta var. hypoleuca; assembly: GCA_030159115.1. Taxonomy (NCBI): domain Eukaryota; kingdom Viridiplantae; phylum Streptophyta; class Magnoliopsida; order Ericales; family Actinidiaceae; genus Actinidia; species Actinidia arguta. Next base: position 6,201,649 of record BRYE01000015.1, on the reverse strand, counting down.
TCTTAAGTTTGCTATAAAAATCATTATTGTTTTTTCTGTAGTGTCTAGTCTTATACTTATGTTTCTTATGTGACTTATATGGCTTAAATGTTTTAATACGATTTCTTTTACTAGGCGCGACTGATGGTAAACCATACTGTTCACAGAAGTTTCCTAACTCGTATTTAGCTCTATGTTTATCGCTTTTAGCTTGTTTACTAATTTTCATATCAATGCACATTCTTAATCTTTCTTTTTGAATAGTACTAATGATATCTCCGTAGGTTAACTTATCGTATTCTATTTGACCTGTAGGTTGACTAAGGACATCTCTAATCTTATGAGCAAAAAGACTAGGTAATCCATTAATAAATTTTTCTTTCCAAAAAGGGGCAGTGCAATCGTCCCTAACCATGACTCTAGTTGTGAAGATATCTTTGTACCATCTAAAATCACTAAGTGTTGGGCAACTTAGGTTACTGAATTGATCATGGATCCTAGAGTGAATGTCACTAGGTGTTCCAATGAAATGTTTAATAATAGTGTAGATTAATGTGTTAATTCCATCAGGTATTCCTGATCCTATATTTTTATCAAAAATAGGAAAGTTATTCTCATCTAACTGGACAGCATGTTTAATGCTTTCTCGCAGTTCTTCTGAGAGATACTTATCCCACCATGACTTTAGCATTCCTGTAAAACCAGATGCTAAAAGATCAACAATATCTGACTGGGAATAGTCTAAGTAATTTGTAAGATAACTATTTGCAACCATTGACATATGATGTAACTTCTATAGAATATTATGTTCACTTAGACCATCTATATTCCACTCATATAACTTTTTAGCTTCAACAGAAAATTGGTTATCCAAGTTCCTTTCTTCAAACTGAAGATCAGGCGGACTAGGACGTGTATACCAATTCTTTGTGACTGAAACCTCAGTATTAGGTTTGTTATTGTATTTTAATTTATTTACATTAAATTGACTTTCTAAATTAGCAATTTTACTATCTGAGGAGTCTGAAGAAGACTCTGCAGAAGATGACTTATCTTCATTTTGATTGTTAATGACTTGAATAGAAGAACCTTCTTCTTTCTTAGCTTCTAGCTTAGAAAAGATTTCTTCTAATTTTTTAATATTAGTTTTATCCTTATTAGTACTTAATCCCAGTTTACTCCTATTACTAGGTAGTTTAACTATGGGTGTCTCTATTCTTTTATTAGAGGGTTTTTCTAAAGGATGACTTTCAACTATGGTTTCTATTTTATCTAACTGTTTACCAATAGTTTTTAAGCATTGATTAGTATAATTATTTTGTTCTATGACCTTTTTAAATTCAATATTATCACTAGGTACCTTAAAAGGCGAAGCTTTTATTACTGACTCCTTATGTTCTATATGTATAGTTTCTAAAGGAGGATGACTAGATGTAATCTCCTTATTATCACTAGTTTTCCATTTACTCTTAGTAATTGTATTTACTTTTTTATAATAATTTTCTAAATAATCAAAGAAATTAATTTCACTTCTAATTTCATTCATGAATGACTGCCAAGAATAAAGAATTCTTTTTCTTTTACTTTCTGAATAATTATTTTTATATTCTTTTCTTTTTGATTTATTATGTTTTGAATTAAATTCTTCATACAGTTTTATTAAGTCAAATTTAAATTCAGTTTTAATAGTTAATAGCTGTGGGTTAACTGGCGTACTTACTTCAAAATCTATTTGTGTAGGTGACTCATTAGAGGATTCAACTTCTTCCTCTTCCTCCTTGCTTCCAAAGGGAGGGTGTCTGTTGTATCTAGCTTTACTAATTTGCGGCGAAGACTCAACTCCTTTTAACTTAGTTCTAGTTTTAACTGGGTTGATAAAGTTTATATAATTTTTGTAAATATTTGACATGTTTTCTCCATCTATACTATGCCTAGAGGGAGTTTTACTATGTTTTCTAGAAGTACTTCCTAGACTGGTAGTAATACTTCTATTATCAAAGCTATGTCTAGGAGGTGTATTTCTTCTTAGATCTTTAAAGCTTATGTTGACTATACCATCTGTATTTTGTTGAATAAATTCTAAATCATCTACGTCATTTACTATGTTCTTTTGGTAGTTTTCGTTATTTAACAACCAACTGTCAGGAAGAGTAACCTCTTCCCATATGACTGGTCTAGGTATCCTAATATTAGCATTATCAGTGCTACTTTTAATAAGTAAGGTTTGACCATTAGGACTTTTTATCAATGCCTATGCATTTAAATTAGTTTTCATACACTTATAATATATTCTATATATAAGTGCTACTGTGTGACTTCCTTCCAACATTTTTGTGAAGGCACCTGTAGTTTTAATATTTAAGGTGACTGCTTTAGTAATATGTGGATCACTGAGACTTAAGGTAAAATCAGGATAACAGTTAAAATGAACTGGTCCATCATTTAATCCCGTTTCTAGTAATCCCATAATACTAGTTCTAAAATCTTTAAATCTAGCATCTCTCAATCCTAAGATTATAGACGCATTTTTACCTTTAATTGTTAATGATTTTACTGCGACTTGGACAAGTCCTATGTGAATAAAGTTGTGACCTCTAGATCTATGTTCTTTCATAGACTCTTTACTAAGTAGGCTACATGACTCGTACTCCTTAGTTAAGGCGTAGACTTGTTCAACAGTTTTTACTTTCATATCTGTAATAAAGGATGACTGTAAAAAACTAGTTTTATAAATTTGTTTAATCGGTATTTTAGGTATATTCCAGTTACCTAAATCAATATCTAAATCTTGGTATTCGTGTTCTTCTTCATTAACTATATTTGGTATAGTTGTCAAAGAAGACCGTGAGTTAACTGAAGAGCTACTTCTAAACAATCGACTCATGACTCCGATTTCTTTAAAGTATTTTACTCAGTTTAGTTCTTAACTCATTTATCATGTTTTCCGCACATACGCTGGGTTCACACATACCGCACTTAGACTCCCTATATCCTAACTGCCTGGTCTTACGCTCCGTCTGCCGGGTCTTACTCTGGATTCTGGGACAAGAGGTAGGGTGGCTACTACCAAGGTGGCTTTAACAGGACAATGAATTGAGGACTTTAACTGGGTAAAGACTTTTCAGAAACAAGGGTTTAGAGAAGAGAGAAAAAAGAAGTAACTGATCAATTGACTCAACAATCGGGTTTGGCTTTGATATATATATATATAAGAGTAATCCAAAGAACCATTGGTGTATATATGCCTTCAGCAAGCTACATGTAGCAATTAATTCGCTGAATGAGGTACCATCATCTCCTTATAACCTAATCTCAATTTGTTTAAATTTACGTATTCACTACTTGTTTTACTACTTGAAAACCAAAAATGAATTGTCCCCATGTAAACTGTTATTAGAAGCATCCCTGATGTCACAAGCCCACTTGAAGCCCACTATTTGACCCAACACTTGAGCCCATGGGAGTGCCAAAAGGTTCACATTGTCTAGAATATTCTAGACCATTCAAGGGCATTCTAGCACATGGAAACTTTGGAGATATTCTAGAATTCTCTACACATGTGTGGAGATGTATGGAAGATTCTAGGACATGGGAGATGCTTCATTGAGAAGGTTGTACATAGAATAGCCTAAACTTTGGTAGAATATTCTAGATTCTTAGACTTGTATAAATAGGGGAGGTCCCCCTCATTTGTAACACATCCAAGCATTCAAGCAATTGTGAATACAAAGCATTCTCCAAGCTCTTTCTCTCTCTAAGTTCTCTTTGTTGCTCTTTTGTTTCCTTAGTCTTTCTTTCGGTGTTCTAGGCTTACTTAGCATCCTTTTGGCATAAAGGTGTCTAAGGCCGTACGGGTTGAGGCATTCAAATCTAAGCCCGTGACACTGATCAGTGAACAATTTATATACATTGAAAAATCATCATCTCAAGATGTATGAGCGCACACAGTTAACAGGAATTATATAAGGAATTCACGTGATGTGCTATCGATTATTCGTTTCATCACTTTCTTTACCTTCAAAGCTCTGATAATCTGGCAAACCTTGTTCGTTTTTGCTTTGGTATTGGTGTTAGTGGTCCAAGTCCAAAAACGATTTCCTTTCCCTTATAGCTACCACCATCTCCTTGGCTATCATCACCTCCATCGGGTTTTTCTTTACCATGTTGTATCAAATTAGCCCAAATCTCGCCATTCTTCACGTAGTTAATAAGGAAGTGCCTGGAGTGTAAAGGATGGACAGGTTTATAAATTTGAATCTCATCCGCAGTTTCAAATTTGTGATGATTGACAAACTCCTTCCACCCTTCTGACACCTCGTAGAAACCAACTCCTTCATGGAATTCTATTTTCATGCACCAATCCTTGTTTCCAGCATCCGTGAATTTCAGTCTCACCGCCTTATACAGAATTTATAACACCCCGAATCCGTTAAATTCGTTAAATACATAAATCATGATTCGTACGTCGATTAATGAAGTTAAGTATTAAGTTAGAAGACTCAAATCTAAGTTAGAAGAATCCTTAAAACTAAAACTTTATTTTTGCCCAGTTTTGTTCTTAGGGTTCGAACGCTAAGAGAGACGTTCGAACACTAAACTCAAAAACCTTCTTACAATTCGAACGTTAAAGAGAGCGTTCGAACTCTACCGCCTGTGACAGATTTTATACTCTCAGTATCTCCAACTCACTTTTTCTTTTTAGAGTTCGAACGCTAAGAAAGGTATTCAAACGCCAACATTATAAAATAAAAAATAAAAAATAAAAAGGGAACACCAGATTAAAAAGAAGCGAGCCACATGGGATTATTTCCCATGTGTCTCAACAAATATACCTACAAACACACATTCGGAGAAAGAAGAAAGAGAAGAGAGAAAGGAAGAAGGAGAAGGAAACAAAGGAGAGATTTTAGAAGCTCAACTACATGCCATTAGAGGCTTAAACTCGAGATTGAAGAAAGGTAACCACTCTAAATAGTATAAATCTATGTATATGCATGTTAGGGTTTTGGCTTTGGTTTAAAAATAGATCTACCATGTCAGGATTAAAATGAAGGCTTAATTTTAAGATATTGTAGTACTAATAGGTCACTCATAGTATTCCCTAAGTCTTGAAAATATTGGATTAGGTTTGGGTTGAGTTTTGAGCAAAATATTCAGGACCAGCTACTGTTCCTGCAATCCCATACAGGTAACATTCGAACGCCCATGAACAGAGTTCGAACGGTCTAGACTTTTAACCTCAACGTTTCAACGCCACTTTTAGAACACTTTTAACGTTCGGACGGTAATTATTTTTAGCCTTAGAGTTCAAACGCCAAGTCCAGCGTTCGAACGCACAGAGAAGGAAAGCTTAATCATTTAGTCACAGAGTTCGAACGCTTCTGTGCATCGTTCGAACAGACAGAGAGTCAAAATCAGACATTTAGTCTTAGAGTTCGAACGCTATACAGCGTTCAAACGGACAGAAAATAAAAATTAGACATTTTGCCTTAGCGTTCGAACGTCTCTGTGCAGCGTTCGAACGGACAGAGAGTGAGAACCCAATATTTAGCCTGAGCATTCGAACGCCAAAACCAAAGTTCGAACGCCAAGACCAATTTCAGACAGCTATGGACTCTTTTATTTTAAAACACTATAATCATAGCCATAGTATGTTAAGCCCTTCAATTACCTAATAGAGGACTTAGGTTTACGTTTAAGGGTTCTTGACTTAAAACAAAAGTGTCTAAGATAAATGGAGAGTAGTATT
>BRYE01000015.1:6153421-6163421 GCA_030159115.1 Actinidia arguta var. hypoleuca | reverse complement strand
TAGTCCTCCATCAAGGACTCTATTGCAATTATTCTTTGTTTATATGGTTTGACGACATCAACTAATTTTTACAAAAATAATTGAGGAAACGGCGTCATGAGAATTAAGACCTTTTTGAAAATAAGAATTCCCGCAATTAGGATACTTATCTAAACAAAATCTATAGAGAGAAAAGACAAAAATTGAGAAAACTAAATGCTGAATTTAAAGTAGAAATAAAGAATGTAAAGATTCTAAAAATTATGGTAAGTGTTTTAATGTTTTTTTGTTTGTTTTTATGGTCATTTCTCTAATTGTTCCCAATTACTACAATCCAAGTTAAGTAAATGGAGGTTGACCAAAGGTTCGAATTGTGACGAATTAAAAAGTTTAGGATTTAATTTGTTCAAATAAAATCTTAAAGTTTAATTTGTTAGGAAGGTTATATACTATCTTTTTTTTTTGTAATTTTTTCTAATTTATTTACTTTTTCAATTCATCTTAATTAGAATAATACGAAAAGTAATAATCCTAACTAGTAAATTCGCGTATTATACATGTATAATATGTGTCCGTACGCATAATTGAAAAAACTTACATTTTACGTTCAATTTTAAAATGTAACGAAAAAAACGGTATTTTTTATAATATCTTAATTAGACATGTTTTATTTATAACCGTACAAATCGTATAAAAGAAGTTGGTTAACAAAGAGAGAAAAAAAACTTCATAAACATAAAAAAAAATCTATCTATCTATATGCCAAAACAACACACAATGGGTATTTTCTTTATAGCCTATTCTTTATAAAATTGTAAAGATTGAATTATAGTAAATTTTTGTATTATAATGGTACTAATTATCATACCAACTTTTTGTACCAAATTTGTCCACGTACTTTTCAACTAAAAACGAATTATACACGTACATATGTAAATTCGTTTTGTTTTCATACCGGAGTTTACTAACTATGGTAATGATACTCAAAAAATTTTTATTTTAAAACCCATTAAAGATAAAATAATTCAAACCTTTTTTATTTTTGTAACCAAGAGAAATTAGAAAAGTAAAAAAAATAGCAAAAAAATTAAAAAAAATTATTTAAAATAAAAATAATTCAGTTAAAAAAGAATAAAAAGTCATTATCCCAAGTTTGACCTTAATACAAGCACTTGTTATTCGAGTTGGTAATTCGTGACGTGGGTACGAGAAAAAAAACAAGGCAAAGTCGTTGGTGCCCGATTCGTGCTTAACTCATTTATAATTATTTTAAAATTAATTTAAGAATTAAATATACTAAATTTGAATATATTTTAAAGTTCGTTAATTTTTTAAGTTCGGATCAATAAATTTCTTTTTATATATAAAATAAATAAATTACTCGAGCTCGGTTTATAATCAACCTAGTTATGTTACTCTAGATTTTTTTGGTTTTCAAAACTTATTTTATTAATTTATATATAGATATGTTATGAAAGTATTAAAAAAACGACTTCAAATTATAAAAAAATATTTTCACTAAAAAAATAAATAATATATAAAATAATTGACAATTTTATTTTCAAAAAATAACTTCTAAAATATATTTTATAAAATTAATCCAGAAAACTGAACAACACATTAGTACTTAATTTTATTCTTCGTTATATTTTGAAGTTAGTTATTTTTCTAAACTCGGTTTGATAAATATCATCTCACATATAAAAATTCAAATTACTCAAACTCAGTTTATAATCTACCCAGTTAAAACTTGTACGAGATTTGTCTCAAAATAATTAATAAAATCCAGTTTAAACACATTTTAAAACATTTTAATTCAGTGGTCTCTGTGACTCGGCTATTCATTTGCAGTCCTAGATGAAGGTTATTGAGCTTAGTTTAATTTTTTTCTTTATATTACTTTTATTTACAATTGCCATTTAATTATCAATTTTTTTTATAAAAAAATCTCACTCTACATTCTTTTCGGATTTTTTTTGTTAATGATTTTCTAACTTATTTTATGAAAGTTTTTCATAAAAAAAATGTTATTTATGTAAAAATGTTAAAAAGACATCTTCAAATTTTACAATCACATATTCTACCGAACAATGAATCCGATGTATCATCAAAATGCCAAAGGAACCACGGTGATGTGCCTCAGTGGATGGGATACATTCTTTCCACCAGCGTGCTCCACAAACTCAGCCGGGGAGAACAAGGTTCCATGGCAGACGCATAGGATGCTGACCTCCTTTAGCGTGTACCTGTACAAAAACCCATGAATAGTTTTCCCGTTTGGGCCGTTCTCGTCGTTGAAACACAGAGCATTTGTGAAAAGGAAGTAGTGTTATGGTTTTGAGCTTGAGGGTTTGGAGGCTTGGCCAAATCCTCGCTGCTAGCGGCCTTCAACGGATAAGGGCTTTGGTTTCGAGGTGAGATGGGATTCTTAATAGTTTCCGGTTGGATTTATGACCTAGTTTGTTCGCTAAATTTAGTCGAGCTAGATCGGGTCAGTTGTTCGCTTGCCTCGTTCAACTGGGATTGTTCTGATTTGTAGTGACTTGAATGGTTTCCACTATCGCTGCAGCTTCCGCCTGCAAAGACAAAGGAACCGAAGTGTAAATTAGTCCTGATAAGGAATGTATTTGTCAAGCCAAGAAAGACCAGATTCTACTTAGCAATCAGTTAAACTAGCATAAAGGTTAAAAATAAGAAAAAAAAGCTAACTGATCCATTGACTTCAAATTTTCCTTTCACTTTATATAATATCCCGTGAATCTGGTCGCTATTGAAGTTGCAACTATCAGAACTCCGCCTTCTATAATGGTTTTGAACTTGTTAGATGCTTATGACATATCCATGAATTCAACGTGTGAGTATGCAGTGCACATGTCGTACCCCAAATGCCCAAATGTGGCGTCCGTAGCCGGACTGCCATGAATTTACATGCATCCTTAATGAGCAATAGTCCAGAAGAACAACACCCCGGTTAGTTTTCCGGGTAATTTTGCTGGGTATGTGGTATTGTTGCTATTGAAATTACAGTATGCCGAATCAACTCATCAAGAGCTTCCAGGCTATCGGTACCAAATACAACTGAAGATGAGAAACTCCACAAAAAAAATGCTATGTGAGATGTGCAAATATTTGTATTTCAACATATTTGGGTCAAAATGTTGCCAGCATCTGCTAATATCTCTGGGTCTCAAAGCAGAGACCCAGAATTGAATCACAATCGATCCAAATTTGGATGCCCAGTAGCATCATGGATAGCCCTAATTGGGCTGCCTTGTCACGGAATGGCGCAAGTCAGAGACACCTCCACAGAAGAACTCGATTAACGGTACAAATACTGGTGACCATTCCACCATTTAATGTAATTTGCTCAGGTCCATCCCATAGGAATGAGCATAGGGGAGTTTTATTTCTCATCTTAACGAAGACGGTGATTTATCGATCAAATATAATAGAAATTAGATCATGATTTGCGTGCGTAACCAGTCAGAAAATGTCTCCACCTCATCCACGAATAAGAGTACCGGGAAAGTTCTTTGATTGCTAACTCAACAATTGTCATAGGTTTTACAACATGAACCACTGCTGCCCACACCGAGTACTAATTCTATTCTCCCAAAAGGGGGGAAAAAAAACACTATTATCCCTATAACCATGGTAACAGCACTGTTTTCTTATAACTAGATACCTGCTACAAATAAACTAGGCTTAATCGAAAACTAAAGGACTAAACCTCATTCATTGTACGCGATACAAATATTTCAAAATGTCATGTTGAAATTCGAAACTTAACATTATGACCGACGCGGATGGATCCAGAAGGCAGGGCGATTGCACACCCAAAAATTCGAAACAACTCACATAGTATATTAAAAATTTGAAAATAATCCTGAAATTCTAAGGGTAAGTGTAAACTATTATCCTACTAACATTTTTCCATTCTTCATCACAAGAATACACTTTATTTGTGAATGTAAGTCCTCATATTATTTACCTTTTTTGACTATGTTAGACACGAATTAACTCAAAGCCACATATGCTTCCGCACCCCTAAAGTTTAAATTTAATATCCGTCCTGCTGACAAAGAATCAGAACCTCCACTCAACTATTCCTAATCCAACTCAATCACTTTGCTACATTTAGAAGCCATCTTTCTCAATCAAGCTTTTTTCCAAAATGGCATATTGCTCACAGTTTCAATAGGGTATTCTTTCACTCAGTTTTTCACCCCCTCAAAAAAGAAGGTTGATTCGCGTTACTAGCTTGTTCAATTACAAAGACATGTTCAAATTAATAACTTTAATTAGACTAAATTGGCACATCACAAAATTCTCCATTTTTTTGTGCTTTTGAGAATAAAGTATTGGAATGTTGAATTCATATTGGTGAACTTTTAGATTAGAAACACATTTTTCTGGTTCTATGCAAGCCAGAGGTGTCAATTGGAAAGTAATTGGCGGCTACTATTTTGTGGCACGGATACAACATAATAAACACATTTATATAAGCAAATGTAAATGATTTTATGATTTTGATGCATTAAACTTGTTAAAAAAACATGGTAATAACACAACATGAATGAGTCGGGCCAATAGGCTGGGCTGCACTGGGCTTAAGTTTTTATCAAATCTGCTTAGCATTGGCTGGCTGACCCATTTTGACACCTCTAGCATAGCTATCATGGGTTTTCTGCTAGAATTTCATTATAGGCTACGTTACAAGGTGAGATATCTTCACAAGAAACAAGTAAAACATTAAGAGCAAAACAGAGAATGGCACAAGACAAGACTACCTTGCCCGGAGCTGATCCCACAGTCCGAAACACCCGAGGGATTGCCTCCGGAGACCCATTCCACACCGCCCTTCCATCTCCACCATCTTTCCCACTATCACGCTCCGAATCAGAACCCACCACCGGATTTTGATCGGATTCAGATTACCCTGATACGGCTGAAAACTCCGCTGAAAATTCTTCTCCTCCTTCTCCTCCCCAACACTGCCCGAATTTGGAGCCCAATACTGTTGGAAAGAGTTAAAGTTTGAGTTAACTTTGACCTAATTTTATAGGTGAGTCCCAGTTATCGAAAGTATTGAATCATGTGTGGAATGGATTCTCCTTCGCGAGTAGATAACCGTAATGTATTTACTTGCTCAAATGGATAAAAAGTGAATAAGAAAATGTTCACCAAAGTAGTACATTGATACTAAAAAAATATGGAAGTCCCACATCGGATAAATAGGAATATTTTAAAGTGTTAATATACACTAAGTTAACATTAGCAAAATGAGTACTTATACCACCAAGAGAGAGTTATGGACAAAGTGAGTTACATTGTACCTTAACTTTCATGTGCACGCGCGGCTGCGTGGCGTGGGCAATAAGAGGTGCACTTGGCGCTTTGGTTAATTACTTTTTAATCCTGTAGTTTTTACTTATAGAATACATTTAATTTCTAACTACAAATTAATCCCGTGTAATTTTTAATTATAAATTAATCTCTCATCTTTATTCCTATTCATTGAAAGATCAAGACCTTTCAACTTTGATAACAGCAGCCATTATCAGCCATAAGAGGGGAGTAATTTGGTTAATTAATGGGGTTGTTACAATGACTTCAATTAGTGAAGTAAATTCGTGATTTTTCATCGGCCATTAAAAATCCTATAAATACCAACATCTATTGCAAGTTCAAAGCACACATAAAAATCAGAGTTCATCAGTGAGAAAAAATAAGAGAATTTATAGCATTCTACATTAGAATCATTCATGAGTGTGACACTACTTTCTGTTTCGTCGAGTACACAAAAATTGTGTTAATTTCTGTGAGCAAAATGGTTGTATCCTGGGAGTCAGACGCCAAACAGCCGTAAATACCAGTGACGGGACGAATTTTGTCTTAAGGAGATAGTATTTAACGCTATCCTCGATCAACTTGTCAATTTTATTTAGTGTTTATTATGTGTTTCAATACGCAATTTCTGTTTATCTGTAATTATTTTTTGTTTCACTTATAAATTCAGCAATTTATTGAATAATTTATTTAACAAATACGGCATCACACAAGAGTAAGCAAATCCATTCCCTAAAGGCACACACTGCAATTACGGGTGCGGATAACACATCGGACCCACCCGAATCGATTTCGGGCTCAGATTTTGGGATCCATTGTGGTTCAGTATCGAATTTGAAACTTTGATTACTGCATTCACAGTGTTATTGTCTCTCTTACGAAATCAGTCTGCCGCATTCGCCTTGTTCTCTCTCCTCACTTTATCCCTAACTCTACTTTGAAGCCGTTGCGATTCCAGACCCAGATCCGCATTGACATTCGCATGTTCGCATGTTCGGCATCGATCTGCTGTGTTTTGCTCTCTCTTTCTCTCTCTCTGGTTCTGAAACAGGAAAGAAAATAAGGTGAGAGGAGGGAGAGAGAGAGAGAGGACACGTGGCGAGGCAGGAGAAACGGAAAAGGACGGTTGTGTGACACGTAGCATTATGAGTTCAATTGGCGCAAGTGCTTGGGGCTTCTTTGTTAACACTTGTCATTAGGGCTGTTCACGGATCGGACAGATCAGGTTTGACCATGATCTGTCACCCACCGGATTACATTCGGATTAGAAATTTCAAGACCCGTATCCGATCCAACCTAATGACGAAACCGCCTGTTACGGGTTAGCGGGTTGCGGTCGGGTTAGTCGGGTTGGTCGGATATTTTTCTAATTTGGAACAATAACATTTTCTCAAATTTGGGTAAAGACTAAAGAGAAAGGGGAAAAATCGCACTCTATTGCACGCTGAGGCAGAGGAAAAACTGATTGGAGAGTTCCACGCAACATCAAAACTCAAATACCTCAAGCATGGTGGGCTATACATAGCCACAACCATCTCAACTACCCAATAGAGTAAACAGGGCAAATCCAACAATAAAACGGAGAGTGAATTTGAAGTTCGATCATTGAACTGCTGGAAACCTAGAAGTGAATCAATGAGAGAACAAAAAAAGAAACGATGGTCGTTTTTTTCTCTCTCTAACCCTAGTTAGAAAGAGGTTGATTTGTTTTTTCTGATTTTCCCCCTATATGGGTCTTTCTTTAGTTTCAGATCTGATTCTAGTAGCAAGTAGGATACAAATATGTGTGTATATATATATATATATATATACACACACATAAATACGTATATTTGTATGTTTTCGTAATGAGAGAGAGTGTGTGTGTGTGTGTGTGATGAGTGCAAATAGTGGGATTGAATCGATTGATGGGATTGACAGAAGACAGTGAGCACACCACATGCAATTGTATAAACGGGTATACCATTTAACCATTGTGTAGTGTGTGTGTGTGCACTATATTTACTCCCTTCTGTCTTCCAGACTTTTCCCTCTCTCTCTCTCTCTATATATATATATATATATATTATATATATACTATATTTGTGATGATGTGTGGAAGCGTGACTTTTAATGCATCATTGTGGAGGGTTTTCAAGGTACTTTTGCCCACTGTTCTGACAAGAAGAAATTATTATTTATTAATTTTCACTTGTTTTATATATATATATATATACACACACAAATATATGTACATGTTCATCTTCTTTACTATTATTTAGTAAAGATAGAGTGAAAGAGACTCGGAAAGAGATAAGGGCAAAGGATAATCGGACTCGCGAGTAGGGCGGATCGGAGCTGGCCATGACCCGTCACCCGTCCGTAGAAGTTCGGATTTCTTCAATCCAGACCCGTATCCGACCGTTTAAGATCTCGAAACTGTCCGTCACCTAAAAAATCGGATCGATCGGGTCGGATTTGGCAGGTGATCGGAGTTTTGCACAGCCCTACTTGTCAGCTATGTTTTTTTTAGGGTAAATTACACTGACCTCCCCTGAAATTTTGGGTTAATATTCAAAGTACATCTAATGTTTGAGAAATTATAATGACCTCCTCTAAAATTTAAAACTTGTAACAGATTCTCCATTTTACATAGACCACACTTGAAGTTCTGGGTTAATACACAAAGCACCCTTGATGTTAATCGTCTATTAGCAAGATTGACTGTTCATGCATGACGTCAACTGAATAGTGATTGGAATACCATATATGTCATTCTTTTTGACAAAATTACTATATATTTCACAAGAATGTTGATTGAATTAACAAAAAGTAAATTATATTGATCCATTAACTATTTAATTGTATCATTTATACCATTTTCGTTACTAATCTATTTGAAATAGTAATAAAAATAGATCACGTATTGTTCATGTGCTTAAATTAAATGTTCTTATGTCTAAAATAATATTATTTTTTTGTCATTCAATCAATATCCTTGTAGGTATATAGTAATTTTATCAAAAAAAGGACACATATGGTATTTCAACCACTATTTAACTGACGTCATGGATGAATTGTCAATCTTGCTAACGGACGATTGACGTTAGGGTACTTTGTGAATTAACCAGAAGCCTTAGGAGTGATCAGTGTAAAATGACAGAATCTGTAACAAGTTTCAAATCTCAAGGGAAGTCATTATAATTTTTCAAACGTCAGAGGTGATTTGTGTATTAACTCGGAACCTTAGGAGAGGTCAATGTATTTCACCTTTCACCGTTTTTATTACTATGAGACTTTTGTTAACGTTTTTATTTTTCTTTATTTTGTATTTATTTTATGTTTATTTAGTTTTTTTTATTTTTTGTAAAATAAAAATGAAAAATATATTTGTGTTCAGCTTTTTTAAAATATTTTAAAATAAAAATATATTTGTGTTCACCCTAATCTATGAGGCGGTGGTGGTGGTGGTGTAGGCGGTGGTGATGTAGATGGTGATTTTGTAAACAAAATAAATATATATTTTTGTTGTTTTCACTATTTTCAAAAATAGTGGTAATAATTTTGATTTATTTTTATTTACAAATAGTAATACAAATAAATTTTTATTTATATTTCTATCCAAAAATAAAAAAAAAATAAAAAAATAAAATTAAACAGTTAACAAACATTACCTATATTTTTTGAGTCAATTTCATTTTTGCCCCTTCGAGTTTGATTCAAGTTTCACTTTAGTCATTATAATTCTAATTTTTTTCATTCAAAAATTTAATACCGTAGACACATAGTTAATATTGCAACTGATATAGGTCAAACTTGAAGGTGTAAACAAAATTAACCTTTCTTTTTTATTTTTAAGGAAATGTTTTAGTTTGTAATAATAATTTTTTATCTAAATTTGAAAAAATATATTTTTCAATAAATTCAATTTCTCTTATTTACCTAAAAGTTATAAATATGAATTAAATTTGAAACAAATCCACTAAATTTTGTCTAGACCCCTTCTAACCTAATTTTATATATAAAAAAATCATATTTTTTACTTGTCTCTAGACTAGAAGCATTTAAAGGTTAATAGAAAAAGAATTAATTACAAAAAAGTTAAATGAAGATATAAAAAAAAATTATATTTTTAACAATTGCCCTTAAAAATAATTAATACTAAAATTAATTGCACATTGTATATTATACACACTCTCATGTAGAATGTAAAATCATTTAAATATGTTAATTGGTACTTTTAGGACACTTGTTAAAAAATCTTTAAAAAAAATATATTACATACACTTTCATGTAAAATGTACAATCTTTTTTTAAATATATTAATTGATGATCTTAGAACACTTGTTAATACAATCCTAAGAAAAGGATAAGAGGAATTCAAAAGTAAAAAATAATATATTTTTTCTTTGTCAAAATCAGATTTAAAAACAACAACAAATAATTAAAAAGAAGAGTTAATTTTATTTTTACCCCTTCGAGTTTAACTCAAGTTTCACTTTAGTCCAACAATTTAACACTGTTAAGAATAGGGTTAATATTGTAATTGATTTAAAATTGTAAAGTTTACTCTGTCTGAATTGAAACTAGAAAGACAAATGTAAAACATGAGTTAAACTTAAAAGGGATAAAATTAAATTGACCATTTTTTTAATTTTTAATTTTTAATTATTTTATTTTTAGTAAAATTTTT
>BRYE01000015.1:6140921-6143421 GCA_030159115.1 Actinidia arguta var. hypoleuca | reverse complement strand
CTTCTTAATTCCATTTACCAAATTGATAAAATAAAAGCAAGGTGCACACATTTCGGAACCGTAGTGTGGAACCCTTCTGACGGAGGTGTGCATCACAATCACCCACCTCAGGTTACCTTCATTACGATTGGTGAGAACATAGGACCCCACTACACAAATGAAGCCCAAATTTTTGTTTTAACCAATCATGTTGTGAAGAAATTTAATAATCCACTCGTAATGGGACCCACAAATGGCCAGCAGGGATGGCCATTGGTTTCGCCACCCCAAAGTTCCCAAGAAAGCGGGACCCACAACGGGGATGGACATTTGTATTGTCATTTGTCAGCCCAAAGTTTTTAAGAAGTACAAATTTTATAGTATTATTAGCTAAGAATATTTTCGAATTATATAAATTTGTCGAAATTAACATTGTATTTCTGTGTAAGTCAACGTTAAACTGCTGCGTCCGTCCTTCACAGGTATGTCCGGAGATGTGTTCATAAGCCCCATTCTTATCACAAAACGATAAAATATATATCCTAAAAATTAAAAAATAAAAACTTCGGAACCCCAATTTATGAACAAGAAAAGAACGGCTAAGACCTACATTTTGCACAAACAACATGGATCGATTATTAGAACGTCAAGGATAATACAAAAAACATAAATAAATAGGGGCAAATAGATAGATAGATACAGACCAAAGCAGGTCTTCTGAGTGGCGAGCTTGTAAATGAGGACCACGATTCCGACCACGTGAGTGGCTTCGGAGGCGATAAAGAAGTGGTTGTCATCTTTGATGACAAGTCTCAGGGAGGCGAGGGAACAGAGCACGGTGGTAACAGCCAAGAAGGCCTTAACCTTCATCGATTGCCTCCGTACCCACGCGAACAGCTTGTTCACCGGAGAACTCCTCCTCCTTCCCATCGCTTCTTCTTCTTCTTCTTCTCCTTCTCCGATCGAGAGTTTTAGAGTGAGAAGCAATGAGAGAGAGAGAGAGAGGGGATTTGAGTTGGTGGCGGTGTATGGCGCAAATTGGAGAGCCGTTTGGGAAGACACGAAGAGAGAAGTGATCTTGGGTGCTGGGGGTTACGGTACTCGTCGTGTTTGTAAGTGACGGACCAATGAGTTATTGACATGTGTACTGAATTTATTATGGTGTTTAGAGAGAACGGATTGATTATGGAGATGAAATGCGTGGATTAGGCGCTCATTTAGACATTTAATTTGGGTGCAGACACACTTTTGAGTGTGTACCAATTATTATTCATCTCTATATTGGGATTGAGGTAGCTGCTTTTTCTTAAAAGGTAAGCACCGTGCTTACCTCTTAAAATGATATAGTTTTGATTAAAAATTCTTAAAATTATGTTATTTTGATTAAAATTTGAAAATTCTTGTATATAGATAATATAGTATTTTGGCGATAATATAAAAAAAAAATTGTTAAAAGTTTTCAAAATTAATTTTTAATTATAAAACATGCATCGCCCTTATATTTTATTCATTTTGATTCAAAATAGGTTTTGAGAATTTAAAAAATATACTTTTAATGTATTTTTTTGAAAAAATGTATGCTATTTCAAAAATTTGTGCAAACGAAAACACAAATGCTTGCAAAAGGAGTACATTTTTGAAAAAATATTTAAAACATGTTTTTGAATTCTCAAAACTTAGTTTCACTCAAAATGAATTAAATATAAAAGCAATGCGTGTTTTATATTAAAAAAATAAAATCAAAATTTAAAATTATAACTATGAAAATGTTTTATATTTTGACGAAAATGTTATATTTCTATCAATATATAATTATCAACTATATATAAAAGAGTTTTTAACCATATTTTAATCAAAATTACGTAATTTTAAGGGGTAAGCACGAGGCTTACTTTTTTAAGGAGCAACACCAATCCCAAAACCCTCTATAAGTATTTATACTACGTAATATTACAATTCGTTTCTCTACTCTAAAAGGTTCAATCCATTTTTTATGATTTTTAATTTTAAAATCTAAATCCGTAGCTGTCCCGAGCTTATTGATTATTACAATCATGCTAAATAAATACAAATTGCATTAAATTCCTTAAATCATGACTTTTCACATACAAATAAGGAAAGTAAATAAAATTTAACTCCTTATAAGGTATGATTATTTTTCAAGGTCATTACTATATGCTTCCTTTTTATAAATTCCCTTAAATAATGGTTATAGTTGTATTTTTATGTTAAAAAGGTAAGTCAAATATTTAAAAGTATATTAACTTAAAGTTTTCATAGAGTGAAAAATGCTACGTTTATAACTTTTTTGGTACAATATTTTTACAATAAATGCAAAACGAGGTAGCATTTTCCAAATTAATGAATCTTCCTTATTAGAAAATGACATAAATAGAAGATTGATTGATTCTAAGCAAGGATTTTGCTAACCATTAATGATGGTCCAAATGGATATATTTGGTTTTGGAAAAACTATATTACAAACATAGTAAAAGTGTATATGGTATATCGAAGCAAAAAT
>BRYE01000015.1:6083421-6088421 GCA_030159115.1 Actinidia arguta var. hypoleuca | reverse complement strand
ATCCCGTGCACACGAGAGAATCATTACCTGATTAAATATGCCAGAACGGAGGAATTCAGGGGGCGGCGAGGGGGAGGGGAATTTTGTGTTTGAGAAGGTATTGACGCGTTACGAAGCCAAATACACCGCGAGGCTTAACGCTTTCTCATTATGAAGGGAGAAATCCTTTTTCCCTGGATATAGAATCTACCACTTTGAGAGGCTGTGTTTTACAGATGCCGTAAGCAAGGACTGTGTTGCAGATACAGCAGCAGAAGATACTAGCAACAATGGGAAGTTAGAAAGTGATGCTGTTGCTGGTAACAGAATAAGAAGGAACAGAAAGATGCCAGAATGGTTGAATGAGTATAAAACATAAAAAAGAGGGAAAACAAGAATCAGTTAGGAGGGAAAACAGCAAGGCGGGAACACAATACTCAAGGCTCAGCAGCATCAGCTAACAGTAAAGAATCTGTTAAGACAGTTGGGGAAAACAATTAGTTGTTTTAGCAGTTAGTTGAATCCTTGAATTCTTGTAACAGCATTGTAAATAAATAGGTGATTTACATTCAATAAGAGTATGCAGAATTTGGTTCTTTTGTTCACTAAGGACCTTTTCTCTGGCTCGAAGTAGACAAATCCTATCTTCTTCTTATCTTCTTTACTTAGTAGCATTTCAAAAACTCTGTTACTGAACTTTGTTCATAACAGACTGGTGGTTCACATTCCTGTTCCAGGATGGGACCTACTCTGCGACAAGTGGGTGGGAGGGTTTTAGGAATGAGTACAAGGTAGAAGAAGGGGATGTCATTAGGTTTTACAAGCTGGTCTGCCTCAACGCCGGGACTCGGGCAAAAAATGATAGTTGCATACCAAAAATTTCGGCCATAAAGAAACATGGTCGCGGTGGAGGACGGGGGCAAAAGGGAAAGAAATTTAGTGTTGGAGTTGCTGTGCGGCATGAGAGGATCGGAATCTGACGAAATGAATCGAATAGGTCGGTGTTGTGCATAGCATAGTTGTGAAGTAGGAATGAATTAGGAAAGTTACTTGTATTAGCTCTTTGCATACTACTTTTTGTTCGAAGAAATCAAGTCTTGGAGGTTTTCTTTCAAGAACTTTTTGACTGTTTTGGTTCCTTCGGATTATGAATACTTGTTTATGTAAGAACATATGCTCATATAATTGGTTACAAATGCAAAATGGAAAAGTGGAAGTTGATTGTCATGCAAGTAAACAAGGAATGTGTTAGAACAATAATCTAAAAACTGTAGAATGCTGCAAAGGCACGTCACGAATGTCACTTTCTTTAAAGCGTTATTTGTCCCCACCAATTATGTGAAAATGGTATGCACCGGATTCACAGTGAATCGCTTCTAGGATACAATGAAGCTTCAGAATCTAATTTGATGTCTTTCTAGGTAACTAAGAATCTGAAATTCTATTTCTGCAAAAAATAGAATCCAAGAAATATGATCATGTTAATCTTTAATATTAACTGTCGGATCATTGTGATCATCATGAATAAAAAAACAACGGTCTTGATCACACACCACACGTGCACGTGCCACATGTCCAAGTGCGCCACGTGCGGGCCATGTGCATGTGCGGATGTTTGCACCGTCCTATGTGTGCACTCACTTACACCCAAGCGTAGTGCCTAACACAATAAGACAAACAAGTTATAATGATTAATAGTTAAATAACTTTTCACTTCCTTCTCTTTTTTCAATGTGGGACTCTAAAGATTTCTTCAAAGCATGTATCAAACTCCAAAACATATTACATATATACATATATTTGAAAATATTTCAACAGGATGTGGGTTTGTTTCTTTTAATTTGTTTTTTTTTGTGATCTTTGTTAGCTCACAAATTCCATTCAGCAGCGAATCTTCTCTCTTGTAACTCCGGAGTTGTTTTAGAGAGAGGCTAAAGACTAAAAATAGCCATACATCAAGGGCCAAAATGCAGGAAATTAGGAATCCCTTACTTCCGGGGTAAAATTACACTTCACAATCCTTTACTTTGAGCAAAGTCTCTTTTTGTGCCCTTCACTTTCAATTGTATCTGTTAATCCCTTGTACTCTCAAACAAGTATCAATTTCTACCTATCTTTCATTCAATTAAGGTCCACGTAGCCTCTTTTTACAATGCCACATGGACAGTTTTCGTCAATTTAAACAGCAGATGGATGTCGAAAGGGCCACATTGATACTCGACCGAACGTGCAAACAACGATTTACCCAGAAGTGCAAGGCTCAATTTCACTTAGAAGGACTTGCAGGAATTGATGCAGCAATTGCTCAGTTTCATAGAAGCCTCATTTGGTAAAGCCATGAATACTTTTGAGGATCAAATAAAACGAAATAGATTTTTATGGTACCAATTTGGTAATTTGTTTTTCCTATCTCTCACTTTTCAAAACACAAAAGAATAGGAAAAACTTTTCCCACCATTTCCACAATGGTGGAAAAAGTTACTCTCTCTGTACGGTACTCTCGCCTGGAAGCAGCTAACTAAATCCCAGAAAATTATGTATACACTTAGCACCTCCAAAGAACAACTCTCTCTCTCTCTCGCTCTCTCGCTCTCTCATCCCCACATTCAAGAAATCAAGGAAATGTCTAAAAACAGAGATAATGGTAAGGGTGTAGAAGATAAAGAATGGGAAAAAGTTGAAGGACTTGAAGGCTCACACAGACGAGGAATTTCAACAAGAAGTAGAGTGTTGGAATTAGAAAATTTCATTTCATAATTTAGTTAGAAAAATTTCTTAATTAATTATTCTATAATAGGTCATGTTGACCATAGGTTAATTAGGAAATTTACCTTTATTAGTTTTCCTTATTTAAATTGTAGCTTGTATTATATATTGTGTAAATATTTAATAATAAAATTAAATTTTTCATAATTTTCTATTTGGTATCAGAGCCAACCAAACTTTAAACCCTAGCCTCCAACACTGCCTTCACAACAGCCTAAGCCCTAACCCAGCAGCCACCAGTCGCAACCCAACAGCAGCCTAAAACCGAGCCATCGGCCATTGCCCCTGTGCAACCACTCCCCTGTGCAGCCATCCAAACAACCCTAGCCATCAGCCCCTGCTCCTATGCAACCACCACTCCAATCCAACAGCCCCTGCCCTGCCCCTGTGTAGCCCAGCACAACATCATGCAGACCAGTCCAGTGCACCCGCAGCCAACAGCCTAGTGCCCAGCAGCCCTGCACAGTCCAGTCTAGCGCAACCGCAGCCACCAATCTAGTGCAAAGCCTTCCCTAATGCAGCCTTGCGCAGTATCCTCATGCTGCACTAGCACAGTCCAGCCATCCTCGCGCAGTCACATCCCTGTGCAGCCATCCTCGCACAGGTCAGCATAGTCTCGTGCCATCCAGCGCATTATAGTGCAGCAGCCGCACAGCCAGTCAGGTTTTGCGCAGCTCATCCGCGCATAGACCAAGCGTAGTCCCGCATGTTCAAGGTCTTGTGCAGTGTAGTCATGCGCAATCTAGCCCCCTGCGTAGCCCAGGCCAGTCCTCGTGTAGCCCGCCTACTGTCCAGGTTGCGTCCATCAGGTAGCCTATTGTCCTCCTATGCAATGCGGCGCTGTCCAGCACAGTCTAACACCGTCCAACGCCATCCAGTTGCTATCCAACGTAGTCCAGTAGTGCTGTCTAGCGCGCGCAGCCCAGCGCAGCGCAACCACTGTCCAGCGCAGCCCTTTCTCTATAGAGCAGCCACCGTTAGCACCGTCTAGCATTGTCCAGCGTGCGTAGCCCACAACGCAGTCCATCCCAGCGCAGCACAGTCCAGTACATCTGTCGTTCTGCACCGTCCAGCGCAGCACAACCCTTCATGTGGAGCCATTGTCCATTGCTGTCCAGCCATGTGCAGCGTAGTCCAGTGCAGCCCTCTCTGTGCAGCCACTCAACTCCAATGCATGCCACTCAACTCCAATGCATGCTGAGTTACCTGATCTCATTTAACTTTAGACCCAAATTGCTCAACTAGAGTCGCACTTGGACTTGACTCTCTCCTCCTCCTCTTCCTTTGATCCCATGGCTGCTATAGCTGTAGGAAGTCGTCGTTCATAGTAAGTCAGGTCACCCCACTTGGATTCTAGATTATGGGGCTAATAATTATATGACTGGCGAGCTTTCTGCCTTTACCTCTCCTATTACTTCCGTTAATCAGTCTGTTTGTATTGCAGATGGATCATCTATTCCTATTCATAGTCAGGGTGATGCTCGCTTGTCCACAAATATTATACTTTCCTCAATTTATTATGTTTTAAATTTTGCCTATAATCTTCTTTTTGTTAGCCGTCTTGAAAAAACCCTTAATTATGCTATTGTCTTCTTATCATATCGTTATTTCTTGTAGGACCTGAATTCGAAGAAAATTTTTGGCATGGGATATGAACTTGATAGACTATACTACTTTAGGGATCCGTTAACATATAGCGCTTTGTCCTATAGTTTTCAAGCCTTCACTCTACCAATCTTAGAGCCTTCCGTTTTAAGTCAGTCTATTTTAAATTCGTTTGTTTTTTCTATTAAAACTTTAAATTTGTGGTATGCTCATTTAGGACATGCAAATTTCCAGTACTTATATTGGCTTTTCCCTTCTTAATAAAGCATGCCAAAAAGTTAATTATAAATGTGTTGTTTATGAATTGTCTAAACATACTCGCACCTCTAATATTTCTCACATGCATTGTGTCCCTATTGCATTTGATCTTATTCACTCAAATGTATGGGGTCTGTATCCAGTTACTGCTCTCTCTCAACACCGTTATTATGCCACATTTATAGATGACTACACACGTTGTACTTGGGTCTACCTGATGCGTAATAAATTTGAGGTCTTCTTCATTTTATCCATTTTTTACAAATGATCAAAACCCAATATAACACAGCTGTAACCACTATCCGGTCAGATAATGGTCGTGAGTATACCACGAATGAGTTTCATGCTGAACATCATAAACGTGGATACTCCAGCAACTCACTTGTCCTTAT
>BRYE01000015.1:6055921-6060921 GCA_030159115.1 Actinidia arguta var. hypoleuca | reverse complement strand
AAGAAAAATTAGAGTTCAATCCAGTAAAGATCTGATCAAACCCTAACAACATCAAACAACACATACAACGGCAAGCAATGGATATCCAAAAAAACAGATTTCAATTCATCAACCAGAAAACATGTACTGACACCAAAAATCAAATAAAAAAAAATCTGATGAACAAAACCCAGATGAGAAAAAAACACATTTGTTGAAAACATTTTGAAATTCAGCCTTAGCGGTGGAGAGCAGGAGATTAGAAAAAATTAGTATCAAACAATGCAAAAAAAACAAATTAATTTATTTTTCACCAACTGCTCTGGTAACAAGTAGGCATTATGCAACGAGATAGAGAAGATCAAATAGAGGGTTAAAAAAAGTAAAAAGATGAATCTCAAAGTGTCTCTCTCTCTCTCTCTTTCTGTATCTTCCTCTCTGTGTATCTATACGTACAGATTGGGGATATATATATGTCTGTCTGTAAGAGTATGTTTTCAGATCCTCGAAGTCTCAATTTGCTTGAAGTGGAGAGCCTCCTCCCTCAAAAAAAAAAAAACCACAAGGGAAGAGAAGTTTCGGATTTGGGGCAAGGGCCCTATTTATAGAGGCTGAGGAGAGAGAGAAAGTGTAGAGAGAGAAACGAGTTAAAACGAAGAATCCAGACGCTACACAGAGAGAGAGAGAGAGAGAGAGAGAGAGAGAGTCTACGGGTGGGGTATACCGTGTGGTTGGGTTATTTTTAAGACGTAGTGTGAAGTAGAATTTAAGTATTTTGGACTTATTTAAAATATTTATATTGTAAATACGTTAATATATTATAAATTAATATTTAATTAATATTAATTTATATTAATATAAAGAAATATA
This sequence comes from Actinidia arguta var. hypoleuca, assembly GCA_030159115.1. Classification (NCBI taxonomy): domain Eukaryota; kingdom Viridiplantae; phylum Streptophyta; class Magnoliopsida; order Ericales; family Actinidiaceae; genus Actinidia; species Actinidia arguta. The sequence continues at coordinate 6,060,072 of BRYE01000015.1, read as the reverse complement.
ATCATGTGTATTATATTTATTTATTAAATTATAAAATAATACTAATAAATAGTAATTTATATTCAATCGAAATAATATTTTATAGTATTGATATTTAAAACAAAATTTACTATACTAACGATTTAAATTATTGAAATAGGATAAAAAAATTGTACGAAAAACTTTCTCTGCCCTATTTTTACTTACAAACATTTATCAAAATCTTTAGGAAAAATTACACAGATCTCTCCCCTGTAATTTTTAATACTTGCAAAAACATTTATCAAAATCTTTAGAAAAAATTACACAGATTTTTTCTGTAATTTTTGAAATTACTCTAACCTCCCTTATCAGACTTGTTGGGTTCACGGCGTTAACGTCCAAAGCTAAAAGAACAAAATACCGTTTAACGTAATATTAGTGTGCGAAATGACAAGGTTAGCCCTCATATATAAGCCTTTAACTCAAAATTTAGAAAGGAAGAATGTGGAGAGAGAAACAATAGTCGTGATAAACACGGTGAGTTATTGAAGGTTTTTGCACGCGATCAAACGTGAAAATTGGTTGATCGGTCGGTGAAAACGAATCATCAAAGTCTTTGGAGTTCGCCGTCGCAGTCTTTGGAGTTGATGAGGTATGTTATTTTAATCGTAGATCCGTGTGAGTTATTGAAGAATTTGGGTTAGGGTTTGGCTACGTTCGGTTTGAAAATTTGAGGGTTTCATGGATGAAATTTTTTAAATCCTTAACTTATTTTATCGAGTATGTTATTTTTCTTGGCTGGTTTTGTTGATTATGTTAATTTCTGGGCCATGGTTATAAAATTTGGGGTAAGGGTTTGAAATTTGGGGTAATTGTATGGGTATTTGACTTCGATTTATCTGTCTTCTTTTGTTTCCCAGCTATGACTTCATTGAAGACCTATGATCTGTTCATCCACTATCAGGGAAAAGTGAGTCATGTTGGTAAAGTGGATCGTGATAAATAATATTGTTTCTATTTCACATTGCCTCCAATAGAGGAATGGTATTCAGGTTACACTGTGATTTGCCTAGAACGAAGGAGAGAATGATAGTGGATGATGACCAGAGTGTCTTAGCTATGTTTGATGCTGAAAGTAGGGGCAATGTAGTTAATATTTATGTAGAAGCTGAATTTATTCCTGCAAATGATGTGGGTGATGACATGCTTGACACTTTAATGGGGTTTGATGGGGAATATATAAACTTAGGGCCCGACTTAAATAATGAATTTGAGGGTGACAATGAGGCTGGGGAGGAGGTTGAAATAGACGTTGAGGCTGGGGATGAAGATCATGGAGATCATGTATTATGGCTACCGTGATGAGGATAGGGACTGGGAGGCAGATGAAACATAGATGGTGACAGTGAATCAGATTCTGGTAGTTTAATTAATGAGGAGAATGTAAATGAAAACAAAGATGATGGCCTTAGTGATTATCAATCAGGAGATGAGGAAGGGAACTAGTCGAGAAACTCTGATGAGGTTTCTAATCTGCAGATACATGTGAACCATCTTTTGTTCTTATGTGCAGATACTTATGAACCATGTTTTGTTCTAATGTGAATATAGGGACTGGATGGTAGCCCTCTTTTGATTAGTTTAGTTAAAGCTTATTTAGCAAATAATCCAATTTGGAACTTTATGTAATTGGGTGCTACTTTCGTATTCTTTTGTAATTCATCTAATTTGGAACTTTATGTAATTGGATTGGATGCTAGTGCTACTTTGGTATTCTATCTAATGGTAAGGGAATATCCACTGTGAATGGCAGTGTAAGCTAAAGTGATTATTTTAGTTTGACTAACTAGCATTTCATTCATAATGTATATACCCAAAATCCCATAAATTCATAGTAACCAGTTACATTACACCACTATGGCCAAGAAGGCTGCCAAAAAGGATAGTAAGCTTAGCACTAAGCTAGTGATAACCAAGATATTAACAAACACTTTTTTCCCTTCAATCACCTGCACCCTTGCTTGCAACTAATTCAGTTCAAACATTAGCACATCTTCTTCTTCATTTGGTGTGGGAATGGATGCTTCCTAGGCAGCTAATATCATTGTTGATGGAGTAGGAGTCAAAGGTTCACACCAGTCCCAAAAATCACTTTCTCCGTTTGGGCACACATATTACAGCCTCCTCTTGTTCTTCTGATTTTCAGGAACCTTCACAATGGCTTTTAACACAAGAATACTTTCTAGTTCTGTAGCTTAAAGCCCCACCAGTGTTTGAAGATGACCTATCCATGGAGAGAGAGAGAGAGAGAGAGAGAGAGAGAGAGAGAGTGCCAGCTCTCTTTTATGTTATAGGCCCAAATTCGGCGTGGAGGTATGTGTATATTTTGGATAAAGTAAGGGATGTCAGAGTAATTTTAAAAACCACAGGAGATGTCTATGTATTTGTCAAAAAATACAGGGGAGGTCTGTGTAATTTACCCAAATCTTTCATAACATTGAAAGTATTTATTAAAAAAATCAAGTTAATAAGATATAAGATCATATGATCATATTATATTAATTTTATTAAAATGGACAGGAAGTGTGATTTTGAGGATAGATTATTTATTTGTTTTTAATACAAGGGTTATCTGAAAATTTAGTTACAAATTTCTTATCGATATAATGTTTTGCATAGTTGATTTGCCCGGTTGGCTTATAAGATGAACGGTTTGAGTCACATAAGTAGGAGTAAAAATATCAAAGATATATATTTAAAAGATATTGTGAAATTTTATAATTTTACAATGTTTCTTGACTCGCAAATCTTATTTTTAGTAATACTATACTGTTGTTCTAATTGTTTCTAAATTATTTTCAGCACAAGGATTTTGCTTTGTCATGGAATTACTCTAGTATTTTATATTTCTATTCTAAGCTTCATGCTTAGTATCTGATATTACTTTAGCTTTAATTGTCTCTCATAGTAAATTTAATGGCCTTACTAACAAGTATCTTAACGGCATTGTTAACAACATTTAAAATACTTATATATTAATTACAACACACTTGTGTAAAGAAGTTACATCCACAAGTGTTCTTATGATTAACGTCATTCCTATTATTTTAATCAATAAATAAAAATTAATTTTATTTATTTATATGTTTGGTGAATAAACAAAATTCCACTTTATATTCATAACTGGCATTAAAATTTGATGGTTGTGTAACTAGCATCACCTACGAGTACAATGGTTAAAGGGTTGCTTTCATGTAGTTTTACCTGCCAAGACCAAAGGTCGGTAATATGTGAACCAGAAGTTTCAACCTCGTAAGTCCACTTCTTGATTTTTTTGCCCTTTATTGGGGTCCAATGGAGATTCTGGATTAAATGAACTCTATTATCATGCCACACTCCATGCTATTGTGCAGCTCTTCTCGATACTCCATCTCTTCTTATTCATCCAAACTCTTCTTGTGGGCCTAGTTCATGAGCCCATGTTGATCACCCGAGTCATTCATCTGATAAGCTTTGAAAGTCATCAATGCAAAAAATCAATTTTATCGAACATCATATGAACTGATTGTAATTTAAATTGTCCATTTTATAAACTAAAATGTGATTTTTTTGTGTATTTAAAGATGTCCTATGAAGCTAAATTTTTTTATGAATGATGTTCACGTGAAAATTACGAGATGAATAATTCGGATCATCAAGATGGAGCTCACAAGAGAAATTGTGATAGATACAAAGGGATGGAATCTAAAACTATGATGGTTAAATTCACACATTTTTATAATAAAAAATACCTTTTCATTTATAAGAGAGCAAGCATGTTTTACATTGCGAGTATTTTTTTTTACCTATTTTCTTTTTTAGTATATTGAAAAACACCAATTAATATTTTTTAAAAACTTCCTTTTTCATTTATAAGAGAGCAAGCATGTTTTACATTGTGAGTATCTTTTTTTTACCTATTTTCTTTTTTAGTATATTGAAAAACACCAATTAATATTTTTTAAAAACTTCCTTTTTCATTTATACGAGAGCAAAAATGTTTTACATTGCATTCTTTTTTCTTTTTTTTTTTACCTATTTTCTTGTTAAGTATATTGAAAAGCACCAATTAATATTTTCAATGTTATGCGAGGGATGACTACATTTGAAGCCTAAAACATGAGCTAATTGAAATATTGAATCCACTATTT
>BRYE01000015.1:6020921-6023421 GCA_030159115.1 Actinidia arguta var. hypoleuca | reverse complement strand
AATCCCATGTGCTCTCCCTATTGATAATCCTTGTTCTTTTTCTTTCTTCTCTCAAGCATTCAAACGCTAAGAAGAAAAATACTTCAGTTTGTTTGCCTGGTGTTCGAATGCCCATATTAGCGTTCGAACGCTAAGAAGAATTCTAGGCAGAAACTTTAAGTCTAAGGTTTTGAAGAGTTCTAACTCAAATTTTGATTTATTTGATCCATAACTACTAATAACTCACATTAACTAATATATTAGTTATAATTTACATAATTAAAGGAATTTAATGGATTCGGAGCATTGCAATGTCCGTGATGCCGAACGGTACGGATATGCTTGTCTAAAAAAAAAGACAATTTTTTTCCAAAAAATTAACCACTCCCTATAAATGCCCTACACTCCTATTTTTGTATAAAAAATGAACCCAGAGAATAGGAAATATAAAAACCAAAAAAGAAACCTTGTAGAACTTTAGCGAAGGTTAAAAGTTCTACAGAAAATCACCCCATCTACCTATTCAAATTCTCATCAGTTGATGAATCGGAAGCAGTGTCGTCCATGGTCGAGTTTGAGGATGTCTCTGATTGGCTGCTGCTCTCGCCATCTTCCACGGGTTGTTTCAAGAGCCAATACATGATACTCGCTGTCAGTGTAAGAATCATCTTTTGATTTACCTGGTAAGACGATCCATTTTAGTAAAAGAAAAACAAATGGAACGGAAAAAAACATAAAAGAAACAAAGAGTTCTGCCACGGGGTGAAGAAGTAGAAGACATCGACAACTTGAATAAACATGACAGACTTCCATCAACCTAATGGGGAGTTTATATGTTTTTTCTGTCAATGGTTAAAATGCAAACTCTGCCAAACAAGTAAATGAACTCAATTAAATGATTTATGTCAAGTGAATCATACAGGACTGACTCACAAAAGAATACAGCCACAGTTTAGGGTGAAGCAAAAGACATCGACAACTTGATCTCAAGAAAGTCTCAAAGTTAAAAATAAACATGGACCTCCACTGACCTAGTGGAGTTTCTACATTTTTTTTTGTCCATGTTTAATAGTCAAAAATATAAATCTCCAAAGAAAACGGATTAGAGAGAAATTCCCAAATTTGAGTACATACAGTTATGTTCTCAATTACAATCTCAATATCCAAAAACAAACTACCGGAGACCTTGGCTACCTGTTTATAGACTATTGGACTTGGGACATCTCATAATCGCCCAAGAACAGCTGGACTCCCTAAGCGCCACTTAGGACACTTTGAAACTACTACATCACGACTTCACCTCTAAAAAAAGACTACTTATCCTCATGTTGGACAACAATGAAGAGACCCAAAACAGTAGCTTATTGGACAACAATGAAATGCAGCTTCCAAACAAGACCAAGTGACTGTGTTTCCATGCTCACCATCACCCTGATTATGAATGCAAGTTCTCTTTTTGTGCACATCGACCACAGCCTTGTTTTATGTGAATAAGCCACTCATGTGGCATGCCTCTTGGGAACAGAATAGCATAAAAGTTGTTCACCACACAATCTTCCAAAATATAACAAGAACCATCTGCCGTAAAATGTAGACAATCTGGGGGTGATTGTTCCCTTAAGACTTGCTATCGAGGCTTATTCTACTCAGAAAGTAATACAGACTCGATGGACTAATCAGGAGTTCCACCTAAGCACTCCAGAGAGAGTAGACCTCGGTGTCCTTCTGGAGGAGTGGCCGCTCGCGCTCATATACGAAGTCCGCACCACCAACAGGAAGCCGCTCCTGTTGACCGAAGCAGTCTACTTTGCTGTGGACTTCTTCCTCTCCAACAAGAGCAAGTATCCTGTGTTCCCTTAATGAAAAACTTGGATAGGGTCAACGTGATGTGTTTTGACGACCATGGGAGCTGGGACACGTTAGCCACTGGGACCATGGGAACATGTATTGGCTATATGTGATCCTTTACGATCCATCAACAAGGTTGTATTTGGTGCAAACTTGACATTCACTGCTCTCTATTTTACATGGTGAACTTGATCTTCAAATTTATTTATTATGATCGTATGTAGGTTGTGGAAGATGTAAATGATGTGATTCTGATGATTCAAGGAAAACATGGCAAAACCGCCTACAGGCGGCAATCTATCGTGCATTGGTATGTCATCATCATTTGGTCATTTTTTCTTTTTCTTTTTGTTTTGAAAAGACGGAAGTCTTTTGTTGTGGTTACAAATGGTATATATTGTCTAATCAAATGAGTTTGGATGAGCCAGCCATATGCTCTCTTCTTCTTTGCTATAAAAGAAATATTTTCCTATAACTGTGTTTTTGTTCTAGAACTTTTAGCAGTGTCTGTCTGTCTTTCTGCAATCTTGCATTAGGGATTTTCAAATGCTACACATTTTCCTTTTAATAAAACTTTGTTTTCAAGGACCTGGAATTTATGCTATGCTTAACATTATATTTTTTTATTTATTCATTAACTTCTTTATTCTGTAGGCAGAACTTTGGAGTACAT